>JBCFXI010000655.1:87799-125073 GCA_038496175.1 Ampulex compressa
TCGTTATTAGAGTAAACTTCTGTAACTCTTTCTATGCAGAATTGATTGTTATTAAAATAAAAAATGTATTTTGTTTGAAAAATGTTAACCCATTATTTAAGTAAAGCAACCTTTTTTAATTTGATTTGAGGTAAAAAATATGCAACAGTATTTCTTCAATAACCACCATAACTCCAAACATCCCCAGAAAGAATGGGTTGCTTAGAATATTTATGTCTAAAAAAATGTTTAATTAATTACTATTAAATTATATTTTAAATTATATTTTCAAGAAATTAAACAGAAGCGAGTCAGCAGTTCGATTAATCGTTAAATTGAAAAATAAAATTAAATAGGAGTTTTTTCTGGATTATGGATAACTTTAAAAAAATCTTCTTGTATAAATGACTTTCTACTAACGCAAAGAAAGAATTGCTTAAGTATAATAGATAGAGGATTACAAAAGGAAGGCTATTTTTCTGGATAATTAATTAAAAAGCAAAAAGCACAAACTATTTGTAGGCATTTAAAAGAGCGAAAAATGGTAAATTTTTTATGGATGTTTAATGATTACATCAATATACTTACTTAAAGGTATTTAAAAGAGGTTAAATATGTTTCTCTGGAAGAACTAAACTGGAGTAAAATTGGGGGTAATACAAAATGGCTTAAATGATTTAAAAAATGATTTATCGAAACGTAAAAATGATACGTTTTTATTTATTTACTTTTATATTTTAAAAATAAAATAGTGCATATCATTCTCTATTGTATTGGAAAAATATGTTATTTGTACAACATGAAACGTATCGTTATAGGGTGTATAATGCTTTGAACACAAAAGTAAATAAAAGCAGGTACTTTTGTAGAAAATAATATGAAATTCGTCGATTTCACGAAATAAGCAATATTATGCGTATTTCGTGAATTTGGAAACTTCACCGATTCGGTGTAACATATATACAAAATTAGTGGAAAGTATTCCCCGACAAGTTATAGCTGTTTAAAGTGTAAAGAGCTTATGGATAAAATAGTAAATTCTTTCAAAATTATTATGTACCAGGTGTATAAGCTTAAATCCGCAGTTTTTTAGTTAGAAAAACACGTGCGTTTTTACAGAAAGCCAAAAACAACAACATTCAAAATACTTTCCCTCACTGGCTACACATTTTTCCCATCTTTTGGGCAATTTGTGGATACAACGCTAAAAAAATGCCTTATTTTCGAGGCAAACCACTCATCAAGCCATTTTCGCACGTCTTCGTAAAAATCGAAGTGCTCGTCAGCCAGCGCATGGCGCATCGACGAAAACAGGTGGTATTCCGAACGGGACAGATCTGGTGACTAAGCGGCATGTGGTAGCATCTCCCAGTCGAGTGTATCCAAGAAGTTTCGGATCATTATTGATGCGTGCACTGGTGCATTGTCGTGAAGGAAAACTAGCTTCTCATATCTTTGTCCATATTCCGGCCTTTTTCATGTAGAGCACGGTCCAATTAGATCGGTTGTTGGTGGTGGCAGTGAGCATTGACAGTTTCACCAGGTTTCAATAACGCATACTAGACGATATCTTGCTTGTCGCATCAAACGTACAGCATCATTTTCAGTCCGAAGCGATTTGCTCTTGGGAAAGATGTTGGTTGGCTGGAATCAAACCACGATTTCTTGCCTTTAGGATTCTCGAAATAAATCCACTTTTCATCGCCGCTTATAATCCTTTACAGGAATGATTTTCTTTGTTGTGTGGCGAACAATTTTTTGCATATGTTTTGGTGTCGCTCCATCTGCCTATTGTTCAGTTCACGCGGCACTCATTTTCCGATCCTTTGAACCTTTCCCATACGAGCATTCAATGCGATTCGGCAGCCGATTCCTTCAAATTGAAGCGGAAAAGTAGAGCTCCCCGCATATACCTTTTTTCTGGCTAAAAACCAAGCATGATTATCAAAGGAAAAATGTATGTGTAGGATGAAATTGCTGATGATGCGCAATGATTAATGTTGTCCGATGTCAAACTCATGAAACAAAACAAGTATCGCGTGTCATAGTTTATATGCTTGCTAATGCCGTCTATGAGCAAATAGCGGAATTCAGCTTATACACTTGGTATTCTTTTAGAATTATGCGAACGTTAAGCAGAGAAATAGTGCATAAATAGCAAACTAAAGAGAACAGGATAAAATTATTACACATTTGTTATAGTAAAATAAGTATTGATTACGGTATCCAGAAAATTATTTTTAGCTTCTTACCACAACACATAAATAAATATTTATTTTTTCACAAAAGCACTTTTATTGGTTCAATTTTGATCCTCACTATGCGTGTGTGTAATGTATATAAGAAAGAAGGATATTTTTTTTGTAGAATCTTCTAATGTACGCGGAAGGAACGGAGCCTTCTCATTTACTGATGCGCCTGCTGCTTTTAACACAGAATCCTATGTCGGAAGAAAATGATGGAAAGTTCGAGGGTTCTTTCATGACGAATTCCATGGTTTCTGAGGAATACAAGCGTTTTGTGGCGAATTTAAAGCAAAAGGGTATGTATTTTTCTGGCATAGTGGATAGAATCTCGGATTTTTTCATAGAAAATCGTGTTCGGAATTCGCCTCGCTGCTTTCGATAATTTCTACGTAATATGTATGCATATTATAGCATCAGTCATCCTAAAACAAGCTTGCAACAATATGCTATAGGCGTAATGAGCCAACCAAGAAAGAAACAATGCGTGTGTAGTATTATTTACGTAAATTTATTATATTGCTTTATTATAATTAGCCTATATAAATATATTCTTACTTCATATATTCATGTCACATTATATACGTGTGTGTTGCGTTTAAAGTGATTCATTCGCTATTATGAGTTTGTTCATTAATAAATAATAATTATTCATAATAATATTAATTATTAATAATAACCTAATGAAACGGTTAAAGTGAACAATTTGTGGGTATTTTTTATACTTACTGGTAATTATTAATAATGTGTAGCCATCTTTGCTAAATGTGAATCATTTTATCCCCTATTCTGTTTTGTTCTGTTTTCTTCAAGGAAAGTGTAATATATAATCGATTGTTTTTTATTTATAATGGGCAGTGTTTTTCACTTGTAATATTTTTAATTTTGATAACGTCATATCTTGTGAATCAGTGCGGATGTCGTTTTGTGGCGGCTGACTATAGTCACCCGTAGTAGTGAAAGGACTAACACGTTTGCGACGGGGCCGGAAATTAATCGCCTTCTCGTGGGGGGGTTCGTATCTAGCTATGCTGATTTAAAATGAATCTTATTCTACGTATTTCAACATCGTCCATCTTTCGTGAACATAAAATGATCGAAATAAAAATACACATTGTTGTTTTTATCGGAACTGCACCCGATTATTGTTATTTATCCAAAACGTATAACAAAATAAATATTTTGCTATAATAACGCACATAATAATTTTGTTCTGAGATAGTATTCTGTATAAATCTCAATATTTTGGCAAAGTAATTTTGAATTAATACAACATTTGTATATGTGTTAAAGCTTTAATCCAAATTGTTTTGCATTTCATTCAATTTTTACGTTCATTGCAGAAGTATAAACGAGTAACATTTATTTACAAAACATTGAGTTTTTTGACGAATTAAAAGCAATTAATGAATTAAAAGAATTACCTGATTGTAATGTAGTACGTATCTCCTTTATGCATATTACATAACTTTTTTGTATACCAACTTTAAATTAATTCATTGACGCGGGCTTCTACCACTAGTGACTTACTCCGTCCGATGGAACAGGCAAGAATGTACATCCCATCGCGAACGTGTTAAACGTGCTCCCGAGATTGGTATGGTCCTTTATATAGGAAATATAGTGTACGCTTTTTCTGTCGGGTTCATTGCTGAGAATTACAAGTTTCCAGTCGGGTTGGCTGTTTTTTCCTGGATTTTCAATCAAATGAACTATCTTTTTACCAATTTCTGGTCTGGTCTGAAGATTCGCGGTACAACGGTGAATTAAATAGTCACGCAGTTTTCTACTATTACCAATGAAGAAAAAGTTAGGAATTATTAATAATTGCCGATCAATGTGGTAAATTTCGGTAAATGATTTACTTTGTCCCGTTCTGTTGGTTATTATTAATAATCATGGACTAATTACTTTAACTGTGGCATGTATACACAGAAACACACGTGTACAGTTGTTTTACTGATAATTTCATTGTTTTAGGCTGGGACTTGAATCAGAATCTTCTGCCTGTTGGCATGTGGAGATTTTCACATGAACCGCGGAAAGTGATTTAATGCCAGAAAATGTATTGTATTCTAATATAATGTAGTGACCTTCACTAAATTAAATTGGGGGTCATCCGAAGTTTATTATCGAGAATGTATAGAAAAAATAACCATACGAGAACATGTAGAAACTAAGCGTTGGTGTATATAATAAGTGAGATTTTGTTTTCACTTTTTTATAGAATATAATTTTTAAGATATTTAAAGAGATGTAATGATAAGATAAATTTAGGGAGTAAATCAATAATCAATAAATTTTACAATGCATTTTTAACTCTACGTTTGAGAGCTGGTTTTGTTGTCATAGCATTTCACACAGCAACTCGAGTGGCAAAAGAGACGTCACCATTTACTTATATTAGATTTCGTTGAATCTACGAGTAATAAGAGCGGTATTTTTATGTTTTCCATAAAGCAGTAACATCTTCATCAAAGAGAAAAAAGGGAGAAAATAATGAAGTTCGAAAAATTAACAACTATCCGGAGTTGCTACTCCACTTGATTGAAAAAGTCATCCAGAGTAAAGGATTGAATAATTTTATTTCTTGCTTTTTTTTTGCCGTTATTATTCCAGGTGGCATGGTTAAAATGTGGGTTGTTCTTGGCTTGTACAAAAAAAGCGAGGAAAAGATGAACAATTCTTGAATTTTTTTATTTGTCTTGTTTTTTCCAGTTTTCTTTTCCTGGTTAGTATTTCATAGAACATACAAAAATAATGGGTATCTTTGGTCTATACAAAGATAGGGGAGACGATAGCAAGAAGAATGAAGAGATTATAGAAATTTTTATATCCTTCCTCTTTATGGTTTTCTTTTTCAATATGATTTCAGGAATCATAGAAAAATACGAGATGCTTTCATACTGTACAAAAAATGAGGGTGAACAAAGGATTTTTGGAAATTGTTCTTTCATTACTTTTTTCAGTTTTCGTTTTTTTTTTATTATCTGTGAGAACGTAGAAAAATACGAGTTGCTTTTGGCCTGTACTAAAAGAGGAAAAAAACAGAGGGAAAAAATTAAGGAAATAAATGACGAAGAATTATGCAAATCAATTAAGATTCTTGTTCTTGTTTAGGACCAGTCTGGGACAAATGCTTGACTATGTCGACCCAGTCCCAGCCCCTCGGCTTGTCCCCTTTGCCATCAGACCTATTCCACTGCCTACGCTTCTGTGCTTTACTCAGTTGCTCCTTACGTGGCTTCTTAGTCGACTCCTCCACCTGTATGTTCAATTAAGTTCTGTATTGTACATTATATGTTACGCACATTTAGTATGTTTTATACTGTTCTGATATTTTTCAGAAGACAATAAGATTAACACAGTTGTCTGAAATATATTGTTGCAATAATACTATTCAAATCCTTCAAACACAAGAATTTGGTTCATTGATTTTATCTTATAATGGCATCAATATTTTTCTTATCTATGAAGGAGTAAAATGGAGAATAGTTTTATTAATCGATTTCGCAAATGTATAGCACATACACTATAAATATATATGAAATTAAAACATTCAATTTTAACGAAACATTAAAACATTAATGAAGTTAAACATTAAAACACATACGAGAAAGAGACACACAAGAAAGGAAATAAATAAATCTATTCAACCTTTTACATACTGTAACAAAATGAAGGAAATTTTCTGAAAATATATGCAATAATTCTGGAGAACTTATACAGAAAATAAGAGACGGTATATTTTGATTACAGAAGTTCTAAAATGTATTCAATTTTATGTATAATAAACATAAAATCATTGGTGTCGTTCTAATTTTTTTCATACATATTTCTTGTGCATATAGCTCCAACTGTCTGCCATAATTCTCCGCTCTTACAGTGTGTGAAACTATACAGGGTGCCTCAGTTTGCAAGCTATGGGACTCAATACAGCTCATGCATTTAGAATATTTTGGAACAAAATTAAATTATGAATAGAAACAAGATTAAGCTAGATTCATATTCCCTTACTTTCTTTGGCATTCAAAAAATCACTTTTGAATCATTGTTATTACTCAAACTATTTCGACTTCGCGTTGTGCGTGCAATGATAATTGTCAATTTTATTTCTGGTTTCGTTAACTTTGAGTTATCTGCTATGTTTTCAAATGTTGTATAAACCACACAAGAGCTATTCCATTACTAAAGGTGCATGGTTGGTGCATGAAAAGGCCAGTAAATACAAAACAAGCCATGCACTTTATACTCTACATTAGTTACTTATTGCTTCTTATATGAAACACAATATAACCGTACTATATTATAACACAAGCATGAAAAAAACGTTAGAGAATGAATGTTTCACCTGCGGGCCATCCTCTGCGATTTTAATCCTACTAGTTTGCTCCATCATCTCCATAGTGGAATCAGGCTGTGCTAATACAAGATCAGCAAAGTGCTCCTGAACTGACTGGAACAGGGTATAGGTCATGGCGCTGCCCAGCCACTGCTTTGCCTCTGCCTCTACGTGGGTCACCACTTTGTCCTTCACCTCCGGAACGCTGCACCCCAATCATGTGTAATTTAATCTAAAATATTATGTATATTTAAGTAATATTAGCCTACAATTAATTCCAAAGTATTATTCTCTTTTGATGAAGAGTTACATCTTATTCTTCAAGTCATATGATGTGTATACACTGTAGCTGGCTAGCATGCTAAAATCATATTACTATGGTCATTATTGACCAGAATAAAAGGAGCATGACTTATACATATTTTTGGATTTGACATACTATTTTAAAAAATAGTAACACCCTATTCAAACACGTAACGAAGAGAATTATTAAGATGTATTACGAGTGCATCAAATATAGCAGACAATGTGTTAAACATCTCATTATTATCACAGTCCTGGAAGTTATAGTCAAGAGTTAACATAATGAAAAGTATTCTTTTATTTCAGAATAAACTCGGCACTAAAATAAATACTGACTTAATATTTTCTATATTAAAAATCAGGAGTGCCACTATATCCATGGTTTTGTGTATCGTAGGTGTCCCCCATAAATACAAGTACTATTCAACCCAATTATACTGACTGCAGAAGTGTTAATAACAAAGACAGTGCGGAACGTGCAGACTCAAGACAATAAATACTTCTTGGGGACATATTACATAAGTGACATTTTGGAAATTAGGAATCTAGTAATATATAAAAGTCTGTAATCGTGCTCTTTTAATTTGGAGAACCCCCAAGTGTAGGATATATGGAAAAAATTAATATCCTTGCACGATATAACTAAGACTTAAGTTTGGAACTTTTTGTTTGCTGAGTGTCGGTTCCGTCACATGTGCTACCCAGGTTCGTCAGCTAAACTTATCATACAAATGTCTATTTATTCTATACAAGAGATCTCATATGATGTATATAATGTGTCTATAAAATTTCGAACTATTTTGGTGACAGTGTAACTAATTTTCAGTTTTGTTCTATGGATTAACGATAAAGAATGTTAATATAAGAAAAAAGAATAACCATTGAGAACTACAGTGATGTAGTGAATAAAGGTTCAAACTTCCACATAGGAAATCTGAGTTTAAATCCGACCCATCACCGACCCATCATCACTGTTGTGATATGTGATATATATACTATAACTTTAATGGTTCGGAATCCAGCCTAAACAGTAAGTCTTAGGCCAAATAACCTTAACAGTTAGTGCCAAAAATTAATGTAAAAAAAAAAAATAGAATATCTATTGTTAGGGTACATTTTATCCTTAAATGCATGACATTTTGTTCAACTTTCAAAATCTAGTACGGTTCATACATATGGGAAAATATAACAAATAATATTTCAGTTCTTCCACATAAGCAGACACTGTCTCATCCAACAGATTTCTCACTTTTGATGTATGTTATCAGTTAAATGTGTTTATTGCTGCAACTCAATGTATATAAGGATCAGATAAATGGATTGATGAAATTGTTAGACCCGAGTTCATGCATACATTTAGAAAATCTAGTCCATTAATGGCATTTCAAAATGTACAATATTATACTATATATTTTATATACGTCACTTAGTTATAACCTTTCCTAACAATATCATTTAAATTTATCAATGGGGACTAAATTAAAGAAATTCATGAATAAGTTCTATAAAACCGACAGTAAAATTAAGGTAAATGTCTTTTGGGAAAAATCTCTGTGAAATCAACAAGTCTTACATGTGCTTGTTATAGAAGGTGTTCATGTTGATGATCGGCTTTGCTGTTGGGTAAGAGGTACCCCATGAAATTTCCAAGAGGAAGGACTTCATGTCGTTGTCCGCACCATACTGCATAATCAGAATTATAATTCTCAGCATTTTGATACATTATATGTATAGTAGCCAAATAGATACTTTTTAAAAATAGTTTTTGGTTATGCAAATGATATATACCTGGATAAAAAATATTTAAACATAATTTGTTTGTTAAATATATTATGGATTTTTTTTTAAAAGTACATGTGGGATATATGCAGTCCTGGAGTCATTGATCTAGAGAATCCTAGAATCCTTGCTCATTACTACAATATCGATCCACCTTGCTAATTTTACTTCTTTATCTGTTTTTACATGTATAATATATGTATCTAAAAAGCATGGGTATTTAGAATTGAAAGCTAAAGACTGTTTGTGTAAACAGAGTTCACATATACATTGGTATTAGGAAGCTCTTTATCCAAATATATAGTATTTGTTTAGGAATAAGCACCTTTTTGAAACTAATTATCTAATTGTGGCATATATATTTGCATATGTAACATTTGCTTGCATTTACACATGCATTTTTATGTGTATAATGACTAACCAAACTTGTGCATGAGCCGTGACAGTTTTTTTTTATTACAACATAGAAAACTGTGCTAAGCATATAAAATTCCAAGGTTTAAGTCAAATCTGTGATACTAGTACTCTTGTTCAATACAATATTATTATATTCAGAAAAGATGTGTTAATTTTTAACCTACAAAAGTGCATATTTTGTAAGTATTTTTGATAATATTCTTATGATTTTTCATTTTTAAATGGAGGATTTTTGTTTGCGAAATCAACCAAACGGTCAAAAAATACCATGAAAAAAAAACAAAATTGGTGTAACACGTTCTAATCTGTGTAAATACGTTTAAATTTAAAAATATAAGAAAGTTTATGATCAGTGCGATATAATTTTTAATTCGTTACTAGTAACATCAAACCATGTACAGATTTTAATACGTAACGAGAAATTAAGGTGCTGCATAAAAGAGTGAAATATAAGAAATATTACGTTAAGTCGGCTGAGATGGTTAATTTCTAATTATTCAACTGACCTTATACTGAAAAGTCGTTGGAGTGAGCTGCTTGAAAGCAGGATCTCCTTCGTATATTGATAACAATACTTCTCTTTCTTCCTCCTGGAGTTCTGCATCATTCATTTCCTATGGTCAACTACAATTTACTATCCACCTCGACGTCGGACGTCCTTCTAGAGGTTATGTATACCCGTTCTAAAAACTATCACGTGACCTGGGATACGCAAATTCTATTCATGCACTTAATAACAATTTTTTTAAGGGTGCGCAGGAGTAAGTTTCTTGGTATCCCTGAATTGCCCCGCTGATTTCGGGAGCCTCTTGCGGAGAAATTGAGAAACCTTGAAGAGAAAGAGACGAATTGGTACAACAGTGTATAGGACAGAGACTGCAAATTTGGACAAAGCAGTCTGCAATGTGTTTTTTTGAAGCAAAAACGCAATAATGCCTTATGAATTTATTTTTGAAGATACTGTGGACGTGTCGGAACAAACTTTTAGTTTTAAAATTGTTTTTAAACGTTTTAAGAAATTGGCTCAAATTTTCTCAAAAATAAATACAAACTTTTCCGTGGTAAAAAGTTTTTGTTTGAGCTTTTTTCTAAATTCAGATTCTGAGACAGTGTGCACAGAATATTTCTAAATACGATTATCACAATTACTATGCGCTTCTCTCAACATTGTGGTCAGAAAAGTTATTTAACGATTCCCACAAATACAGCGAAATTAGCACCTCTATCGCAGGTAAAGCAAAACACGTGCAGGGCCACATTTATACTTTTCAAGGTTCCGAGTGTAAGAAATGGCATTTTTTTTTGTACAATTTTGAGAAAGACGCATAATAAATGAGATGCTTATTTTCGGGAGGATTATACTGGATATGTTTAATAGCTTGTTCTTGGAAAAATTATAAAATAAAACTTTTCTTCTGCAAACTTACAAATTTATATCTTGTAAAGTTTTAAGGGTCAAATTGTAATATTGGACTACTTAACATTATGTGTACGTGTACAGAGAATATTTACAACAAAAAATCATCGGAAAATATTGCGTCTTTCCTTGAAACGCCTTCGTGTAAAAAATACGCTCAATTTGAATCAATCGCGCTGCGTACCAGTTCTCTGCTGGTACCGTTACGTCAATATAGCATAACGATAATTTTCAGCTTTGCTCGAATAGATGGTAAAGCGAATGCAATATCGATGGTTCGATCGCATATACTCATATTTTTTTATTTACTTGTTTTTTGTTAACCCTGATAATATTTCTGTTTTTGTATTTATTTGTTAAATTTACAAAAAGTACATTTATATTCTTATTTTTTTAATGGCGTTATATACATTTGAAATCAGATAAATTTCAATATAATAGATTCAATTCTATTTTTCGACACTTTTTAATTTCATTTTTGCTATATGTAAATGTAAAAATAAGATATTTGGTTCGCACCTGCCTTTCGATACTTTGTTGCTTATTGTGGCATAATGCCGTCTGACAACATTGTTGCTGGATACTATAGTAACACCGAATTAATAATTCGTTCCATGACCTCTGAAGGGGGGCAAGGAGAAGCTGCAATGCGATCGTGGAGGTGCCAAGTGGTAGGGACCGGCTGGACCTGGTTTACCGATTCCACGCCCAATATGCGCGCGATTTACAAACTGCGCTTAAATTTATAATCATACCCGGTATAATATATATTGACATATACTGCTACATTGTTCATAAAAACTGGTAAATATGATATTACGAAACCTAATATAAGTTATTGGCAGTATATGGAGATGGAAAATGAGGGTATTAGTTTTAAACATTGAATAAATGTCCTTCGAGAAGAAACTTTTGCATCTTAGTTGCTTCGTTGGAGTAACTGGCGAAGTAACTGATATTAGGAAGACATACAGACTCCTTGCCCCCCTTCAGGGGTTAGGGAACAAATTAACGGGTCCATCTGTACGGATCTTGGCTTCCCAGCCATCTACAGCAGCAATGTTGTCAGGCAGTATTATGTCATAAAGCAACAAAGTATGGATAGACAGGCGATGTAAAAGAAAATTGGTAAAATATCACCTTCTTACATTTGTATGAAAAAAGAAATATAAAACAAAAAAGTTTATGAATTTGATTTAGTGACATACGACTCACAGACATTTTTTAATGCGCATGTCACGCATTGCATTTTGCTGTAATGCTGTCTTTTGGCAGAAGTCTACGGAGTAGTGGAAAAAGAAGAATTTGAATTTGTGTTACGCAAACGGTAATCCCATCGATATTGATCAGCGCATAATTCACGTGTAAATATTTGTATCATTAACATATTGATGCCAGTGCTGCTATTCATGATTTTTTCTGTGGGGCGACGCTCGAAAAAAGTTAATCGCGTTTGACCCACCGGTGGTGCACGCCGGCGTCACCAGTGGGTGATTTATTCATTTTTATGCAACTTTTCTATGCATCTAATCATCAAGTTTCATTCATTCCTTAGGTACTGAATTTTTATAATTGAGTTCACCAAAACACTTGCATATACATACATATATTTTACATGATGAGAATCGGAACTCAAACATTATCGGAGAGTTTCAAAGAAATGTATTAGCTTTTTCACTCTTCTTAGGTTCAGAGAATAATTGATTCTTTGAAATAAGAGCACTCATACTTTGTTTGAATATAATGTTTCGACGACGAATGTTCGCTCTTTATCAAAGTAAAAAAAAAAAGAGAACATATTTATACAGAAATTAAAAGTAAAGTAAACGCAATTGCGAAATGTTAATACACAATAAAAATAATAGTAATAACTACTAACGGTTTATTTAACTATGTCTGCTAAAATTTTGTACAGATATATTATTAACTTGATATTAATTAAAATTAGTTAATGATTACTGCTAAGTAAATACATAGCAGTAGGCGTCTATCAGATATTTTACAAAAATAAAAATTTAATTGATCTTTTTCTTCGTTTCGTTTTTATGCATTATTGCGTAGTATGTAACATCGTCTAAAAATGTTCAAGCATAAGATTAACATGTACCATCTGTATATACATATATTTAGAAATTAATTCAGAAACACTTTTTCGAAATAAATTTAGCTAATGGCACTCAACAGTATTTAAATAGCGCAATGCTAAAAAAATTTTCGGTATTCCAAAAACAAACATCGTTAATATATCTAACAAGATAGTTATTGAACATTAGTAACGCCGTTTTAATTTTCAACCATACCTTTTGCTTAATCGCATCGTATAATGATCCTATAAAAATCCGGTGGAATCTTACACCGTGCATATACCATATTTTAATTGGATCTCAGCACTTTTCAGAAAACTTTCACGTACAGGGTGACTTCACAGCTCGAAAAAAATGGAAAATTTGCAATCAACTGTTTAGTTTGTTTTACAGTTATATCAATAAGAAGAGAATTTAGAAAAGCAATGCATAAAAAAATTAGAAAGCAGGACCACGAAATAAGTAAGTATTCTTAGACCCTGAGATGACAATAGTCGACTGTGATCTATTCCAGTTCTTTGAGACAACCTTCGTGGACAAATATATAAAAACTTAATACACGCTTTTCTCTTATTAGCTAAACGATCAATCTACTTAATCAAATTGCATAAGTATATTTGATGGAGGAAACGAACGAAATGTGCCATAACTGAATAAAATAAAGCAACAGCAAAAGATGAACTGCAAAGTATTACTGTTAAGTAATATCGATTTTGTTTTTTATGCTAACATTACATATACATATTAAAACTATTTTGAATTATACAAGGTAGCGGAAATAATCATGTTAGTGGAATATTTATATTGTGTATCGCAGAGTGTATCTTCTCTAAATCAGGGTTTCTTAACTCGGAGTTCACGTATTTCTTGAAGATCCGTGATAATACTTCCTGAACAGGTACTATGTATATGATTGAGATTTATAAGTTGAGAGTATAATGAGAAAGATACGATCGAACACACGAGATGAAATAAACTACAGCAAGCACGGAAACTTCTATCTTTATAGGGTTTACAATTTATTTACTATAAGGCTTAACAATAATTTAACTTTTAGTTGCACAGCAGCTTTATAACAAATATTATACAGAACTCTGTATATCATATACCTTCGTGCCCAATTTTCTTGGTCGCTTAGCTCATCTGAAATTTGTTTCGATATTTACTATCTATGTTCGACACAAAAAAAATGTCGGGCCAGCACAGGTACAAAGCTGCTTTCATTGAGGAAAGCTATTCTCATCTTTGATGATCACTAAGTTCTTGCATTTATGCTATTACGTCATACGTTACAAAGTACCATTAAAGATCAACAAGAAAAATTTTTGCAGTTTATTTTTGATGCTATTATAAGGTCATTTGGCTTAGAATCTACTGTTTAAGGTGAATTTCGAACCACTAGAGCTACAATATGTATCACATAGAAAAAACCAGAGATGATGGGTGGAATTTGTGCTCAAATCTCCCAGGTCGAAGTCCGAGATTTTATCCATTACAATATTATAGCTCTTGAAAAAATCTCAGGCAGAAATTTGTGTTGATAATTACTTAATAAAAAAGTGATGACTAAATTATAGACTGGCAAATATGTCTACTAATATATTTTTTTTGTTTAAGACTTTTAATACTTTAGCGCCAATATATTGGCTTTATGTATTTTACTATACATACCTTAAATCAATATATTTACTTCCCAGAACATGTAATTATTTTAATTTCTAAGAGACAGATATCTGTTATATCTCTGATGATATTTGTGATTCTGAGGTGATTAATGAATTGGTCAGTAGATTGAGGACAATATTAGGGCACGGAGGGGGGGGGGGTTAGAAACGTTTTCACGGCGGGGGGATAGCGTAATGGGGGGGGGGTGATTATGGTGTGGTGGGGGGTGTGGTTGAGCGATAAAGGGGCAAAGGGGGTGAGGTAATTCGTTGCGCGGGTGGGTTGATGTGATATGTTGGTGGGGGGTGCGGTAAGTGGGCGTTCCCGCGAGATGTCGGTGGTTGAGCGTCGGTAATGTAGGCCGCGGCTGTTGTTAGTTTTTGTCCGAGGTGTTGAGCGTTTTTTAAAAGAAAAAAGAGAGATGTCGTTGCGTGGGAATGTCGTGTGTTGGTTTGAGACCTGGGTGCGAGGAGGTTTTGGTGGGGGATAGGTGTATTGTGGTATGCGCGATTGTAGGTGTGAGGCGTATGTTTTACGTCATGAGCATGACGTTCGGCGGTTCAGCATGCAGATATCAGCGTGCAGAAGTTAGATCGTGGAAGATGGACCGGGGGGGGATATCGGAGTGAGGTGAGTAAAAGAGTGTGGCAGCGAGAAAGGGGTGTGGTGGGTTGGGTGGGATCGTTAACCGGCGGGCGAACAGCTGAGCTGTATAGAAAACGGAGCCGTTTGTTGCCGGTATAAATAATGTGGTACGCTGAACGGTTGCAACCGTTTGTTGTCAGTATAAATGTGCATTGGGGTGACCCAAACGAATTAATTGATAGGCTAAGATTATTAATTTCATCAAGAACTACCGGACATACCGGACATGATAATGAGATAATATCAATAATTGAAGAATTGCGAGAGGCAAATATCATTATATAAAGGAAAATCAAAGCCGCGCACAGACAGTAACATAAAAAATGTTTATCAATAAGTTTGGTGCTTCAGATATAAGCAATTACTCATACTCGCACTCGCAATAGAAGAGTAAAAACCATCTGCTGACTTTCATACTTTCAGCAAAAAGGACAATGCGTATAATGCGAATGGAAGGAAAGTTTTGCGATTAAAAATACCGAACCATTCTCATAATGCTGCGAATAAAACCTGTATAAATTATCTTACTCCACAGCTTGATCAAAAAGTGAGAAAATATGTTAAACAAATGTTCGTAGAAAACGTTCAGTTGGAAAAAACGGTTTAAAAAATTAATGAGGCATATAAGCTTATTTTTAATATTGATAGCAAAACAAAATCAACATTGTTGGGGGCTAATAAAAATGTTATAAAGAACATCGATCAACTTGAAAATAAAGTGAATAAGGCAATTGAGACTAAGGAAAAAAATATTGTGAACAAAAATAATGAGCTTGAGGATAAAGTGAATAAGACAATTGCAGCAAAAGATAAAACTATTAGTGGGAACATTTCTGACTTAGAATATAATAATACTGCGCTTCAAGGACAAGTTAATTCCTGTAAATGGCTAGTGGATCATATAATTGGGGATTATGTTATCTTTACAGTTTTAAACAATCGTGAGGGTGATATAAAGTCGGATATTAATAATTTACAAAGGCAAATATTGGAGACAAATCGACAAATGAAAAAATATCATCCAGACCTTATAATTTAAATTCAGTTTTGAGTAATATGAGTAAAGAAAAGCAACAATTAGTCGATAAATTGCATTCTGCTGCAAGAAAAAATTTTCCACAAAGAAAAATGATTGTGAAGGGATACGATAATTTATGGCAGGACGATATAGTGGATATGAGAGCATATTCACGTGTTAACTCTGGTCATCAGTACATTTTAACCATCATCGATACATTCTCCAAGTACGCATGGGCGACCCTTTAAAAACTAAAAATGCTATTGACGTGACAAAAGCGTTTAAAGTCATTATCGAAAAAGAACGACGTAAGCCGAAAAAGTTACAAACCGACGATGGTAAAGAATTTTATAACAAAGAAATTGGTAATTTAATATTAAAGAATAATATTAACCACTATTCTACCTATAGCTCAATGAAAGCGTCTATCGTCGAGCGTTGGAATCGTACACTCAAGAACAATATGTAGAAAATGTTCACCTTAAATGGCAATTATAAATGGCTTAAATTATTATCCGAACTTGTATATAAATATAACTATACGAAACATCGTACAATTAAAATGAAGCTTGTAGATGTAATACCCAAAAACGCTAACAAACTTTTATCCGCTGTTTGTAGTAACATTAAAATTTTAAAAAAAGGCAAGGTTAAAATTGTTGATTACGTTCGCATCAGTAAATACAAAAATCATTTTGCCAACGGCTATACTCCGAATTGGACAACGGGAAATTTTTAAATTGATACGATTAAACGAACATATTCAACTACATATACGATCAAAGATTTGCACGAAAAAGACATTCAGGGCTCATTTTACGAGTATCAGTTGCTATCTGTAAAAGATACAACGGTATACTTAGTGTAAAAAATACTGCGTAATAAGGGTTCCTGGATAGATAAAAACAGCTACTTGTAATCGTACATGTAACTCCCGTTCTTTTTCTTCGATCCAATAAATCATGCTGCGAATCTATCTCCTCAATGTACCATTATTTATACCGATAACAAACAGCTGCAACCAACGGCTCGATTTCCCATAACAGCTCAGCTGTTCGACCCCCGGTTAACGATCCCACTCAACCCACCACATCCCTTCCTCCTCGTCATACACTTTTACTCACCTCACTCTAATACTCCGCCCCCCCCCGCACCATCTTCTACGATCTAACTTCTGCACGCTGATATCTGCATGCTGAACCGCCGAACGTCATGCTCATGACGTAAACATACGCCTCACACCTACAATCGGGCATACCACAATACACCTA
Source organism: Ampulex compressa (assembly GCA_038496175.1). NCBI lineage: Eukaryota > Metazoa > Arthropoda > Insecta > Hymenoptera > Ampulicidae > Ampulex > Ampulex compressa. The sequence continues at coordinate 104,963 of JBCFXI010000655.1, forward strand.
TCCCCCACCAAAACCTCCTCGCACTCAGGTCTCAAACCAACACACGACATTCCCACACAACGACATCTCTCTTTTTTCTTTTAAAAAACGCTCAACACCTCGGACAAAAACTAACAACAGCCGCGACCTACATTACCGACGCTCAACCACCAACATCTCGCGGGAACGCCCACTTACCACACCCCCCACCAACATATCACATCAACCCACCCGCGCAACGAATTACCTCATCCCCTTTGCCCCTTTATCGCTCAACCACACCCCCCACCACACCATACTCACCCCCCCCCCCATTACGCTATCCCCTCGCCGCGAAAACGTTTTTAACCCCCCCCCCCGTGCCCCAATATTGTAGAACCGGTCATCACTCTCTACTTTTTTAAATTAATTTTTCAGCACCGGCTGTTAAGGTCATTTGGCCTAGGACCTATTGTTTAAGGTGGGTTCCGAACCACTGGAGCTACGGTATACATATCACATAGAAAAACCAGAGGTGATGGGCGGGATTCGAACCCGGGTCTGCCGTGTGGCAGTCTGAGTTTCTATCCACTACACCACCGTAGCTCCTACTCTTTACTTTGGTCAATGTGAATAATTTGGGAAATTGTTGAAATTTATCACATTTATCGGTAAGTATTAATAAATCCCAACTTTCTTTAGTAACCATGAACAGTAGAAGACTATCGGTGACTTACTCACCGTCGTACCGCGAATGACGTGTAAGGGGATTTCAGACCTGATCGAAAATCAATACAAAGAGAATCGATTTAACTGAAAAACAAGGAAAAGTCCGTCAACCAAACACGGAGGTTGTAATTTTCGGTGATAAACATGACCGAAGGAACATAAATTATATTTCTTCTACGTAGGACCGTACAGATTCTCAGGAGCACGTTTAATAGCGGGTTCTGAGAACCAATCTGGAACCTTTGCAAAATGAACAGTAACCAGAATTAACCGGTCGGAATTAGTTCTGTCTCCAGTTGACATTTTCGGTACGGTTGATTCTGGAAAGGGGTTAGCGTGACTTCCCCGACCTGATTTTAAGCGTGCTCCCTAGAATTTGTACATTCTTCTGTATGGAGGTCGTCGAGGGTGATATTTAAAATATGATTACATTAGACATTGTTCTATGGTATGATTAATTAATTATGATATAATTAATCGTTGTAGCATGAAGGGTGCTGATGCGCTGCGTATTGAAATTTGAATCTTTACTGCGCTAGAAAGTATGATGGATAATTTAGAAAAATTGAGTACACGTTAAGTTAAGTTACAATCTCAAAAAAAGAAACAAATATGTTATTTACATAGGAAGAGTATGATATGTTTATAAAAAAAAAATGCAAAGAAAATAGACTTTGGGTAAAATAATTGAAGAATACCAACTATTGACAAGGTATGGCATCGTTAAAATTGGGAATGTTGAAATTTACAAATTAATCTTAATCCTTACGCATAAAAAACAACCGATTATATATTACACTTTCTTGGAAGAAAATGTTCAAATCATTTCTGAAATTACATTGCAATCGGTCATGGAAGACGAAACAGAATGATGAACGAAACTATTCACATTCACCGCAGATGACTGGGAATTATTAATAATTACTGATCAACGTGATAAATTTTGACAAATTATTCATGTTGATCGTTTCATTCGGTTATTATTAACAATCATCGTTTAATCACTTTGACCGTAATATTTTGATAGATACCTCAAGAGTCGCATATTTTTAAAGGTGTTCAGTGACGGTACACGGAAAATTTATGAGGCTCTTAAGATTCAATATCAAGATATGATATAATGAGACAAGATGTGTTATGTTCAATGTACAGGTTGATATGAGCTGTACCATATGCTTACTTTTTCTTGTGCATCATTTTTCTATACAAAGGCAAACATACGTTACTTTAGTTTTATTCTGATGACGTCAAAAGTAGACATTCAGTAGACATAGAAGTAAACATTCACGATTTTCAAAATACCGTAAGTATTAAGGAATGAAAAATAACACACCGATGATATTAACCCCCTGAACTTGTATTCCTTTATAACGGTAAGGTAGTGCCAGCTCATCATTAATTTCAGATGTTTTTCAAGTTTCATACTCAAAATTTAAAATTGAATTAAAACGTATTTTTACCCTTTTTTTATAACTAAGATTAATACTACTCATATAAGACTCTTATTCAGCATTTTGGAAGTAATACAGTTGTGAATTGTCCAATATTATTTATTATCGGAAGTTTAAAAACGACCAAATTAATTTTTATGCATGTTACTTAAAATTATTTAAAAATGTTATGCATGAAAATTTTTCACACTTTAGTTATTGGAATATGATTATCGTGATGGGAGTTGTATTATTAACTGTATTAAAATGATTATGAATAAAAATATGAAATTAATGTCAAAAAATGATGAAATTCTTGTTTTTTTTTCGCGTAATTTATAATACTTTCATGCACGGAGATTTATGTCACATCATTATGTGTCATTTAAGTATATTTTTTAGAAGGTTTGAAAATTTAAACATTAACGATATTGATTTCGTAGGTAATTATAAGTATTTTTCAAAGTATATAATATATTTAGTTTGTTATAAATGAATCATTTTTATCGCTTAAGTAACATACGTAAAAACGAATCTTTTTGCTATCTCTTTTTTTTTTTTTCATGTAAGCAAGATAATAATTGTGCATAGAAGATTTCTATATAGATTAATAGCATAAAGAACATATCAAAATTTGTATGTCGATTTAAACAACTTCAAAGAATTATTTCAGGAAAATCATATCTATAGCACGCATTTAACATGACAGATGATAAAAATAATAAGTAGGATATACCACATAGTTAATTCACGAGTTAAAAATTTTGGTATTGATGTCGACTTACGAATGGATAGCTGGAATTAGTTTAATGACATAATATTCACCTACAAGTACACTTATCATTTACGACTTACGCTTTAAAATACATTTCTGAGTATTATATAATAGTTATATAATTTATACTTCTTTTATGAGTTTTCAACTGTTTGAGCCCCAAGAAGCGTAATCGTGCTGCTCAGATTCCGTGTGGAAAAGACCCAATGCATTTGAATGCCATGGATAAGCGACGGTGCACTCACAGTCCACCGAAATAGCGCGCTCAACATTTTTGATGCATGTACATCGTATTGTTGTTTTTTTTTAATGCAAATAATATAAGTAACACATTGAATTTGTTGATGTGAAAACAAGCGCGATCCCGTTACTTTGTATCAACAACAACTAATGTAAATTAAGACAAACGCTATCACGCTGACCAGCATTTGTTGATATTTTCAATGACCCATGGGACTCAAACGATTAATACAGTATTTATGCTCTTTCTATGACATAACATTTAATTTTTACATTTCCGTGTTGCAAAGTTCGAACAATATATCTCTGGGACACTCTGTATATATTCTAGGGACCTTGCATGTCATCCAAGGATGAAACTCGCGTGAATATATTGCGACGGAGATAATTTTTCGTGTCAGTTTCCACCTAGGTCGAGCTAATCATTTCTCCGCGCCTGCTTTTTTTTGTGCTATTTTTCTTTCTTATGTTCGTTTTTCTTTTAAATCAATAAATTTCAGTAAGCGCGTTTTTAAAAGATCTCGCTTACCAATAAATTAAGGTCTATAATAAAATATTTAATTGCGGAAACCGAATGGATTTTTCATATTTTATCATATAATTAGAAAAAGTGGGAATTAAACGTAAAGAACATTATATTACATATTTATAATTATGAATTTTTACGATTAATGAGTATATGATACAAGATGAAGTAAGTATACAGCAGATATAAAAAACTGGCTTTACAACATCGTTTTTATTTTCAAAATTTATTGATAAATTGCTCAACCAATTTTTAAAATATATCACTGTAGTAAAACTAACTCGATGTACCGTTTATTCCTATGTGTTTTGATCACTTCAGCCACTTGAGCTTCTAAGGGTAACGTTGCCCCACCTCCCGCTCCCCCCCGTAATGATCGAAAGTGGGTGTAAGGTAATCAAGAAATATGTCCTTTTAAGAATTAAAATCGACGTGGTCGAGCGGTCCTCTAGAACTGAAGTTAAATACTGGAAAACAAACTTGCTACATTGTCGCTAGCTAATTTCATTATGTACATCGTAGTTAATTGTATAAAGCTAATAAGCTAAGTATTTTGGCAAGCAAACAGCTTATTTGCAGAATTTAATAACTCCATGAAACAAAAAATGGAAAAGATTGATATAGTTATTAACATCGTTTTTTGTTTAACTTTGTTCAAAAATTTTACTTTAAAGTTTTAAAATATACTGTCAAGTTCGTATTCACCTTAGATGAATATGATTCATTTTCAATGTGTATACAAGTTTTTAATGTTTAACACAAGTAAATGCATTTATTAAATGAATTGATTTTAAATATAAAAAATTAAATATTGGTTAGGGGATGTGGTACTGACATTTTTGAAATTCTAAAAACAGAGTTAATTACTTTCACCTGTGCACGGTTTACATAGAATATCTTACAAAAATAATGTCTGATACTTAAAGAGCTTATTATACTGAGAGAGAGGAGTAAGAAATGTCTATTTAACATTGGTTCTCAAGCCAACTCATTCAATGTCAAATAAACTGGAATGATTATTAACAAGCGTTTGATATTGTAAATAAATCTTGGATGTTAGGAAAAATTAATCGACATTAGCAATAATGCGATAGGTATGATATGTACGCGTATACTGTTTCACTTTCAATATGGAGGGCGATTAATTTAAGGTTTAATCAGCCTTTTTGTTAAAATATTGACTTTCATTAATATAATCTTCATAGTAGTTTGTACTGTCTAAGCTACATTTTAAAACAAATCCTACGGCTACAGATCAGTGTCTATCTTCAAATATTTCATTTGTGTTATGTATCGTATAACATGCATTTTCTATTTGCTCACGTAAATTTAGCACATTATTGCTTGGCGATTAACAGATCCTTATATATGATTAACAGTCCTTATATGTCCTCATAAAAAATATACGTTCGTAAATATCGTAAGTATCGCATTAATGACGATGCAAATTAATGCTGTTAACCTCAAAGCCATTTCCTATATCAAATGTTCATCAATGATTAAGGTAAATCTTACATTGAAAGAGTTCGTTTTAGGTCTATGTAAATTAGACATGTTTCATTTCTCTCGGCGATCACTATAGACATTTTAAGTATGGCTAGTTGCTTTTTTAATAGCCTCTATAAATGGTATATTAGGTATTGTAGACTAACTAGTTATGTGCGTGTTGAGTGTATATGTGCTTGTGCGCGTGTGTATATAAAAAATAGCCTATTTAGTTTTATACGCAATTATTTCCTAATCAATCTTGTTGTAATCAATGTTTTAAATAGAAGTTAATCACTTCCGCGAGGGGAAATCTTATGATGGCCACGGATCCATTCTAAATAGATGTCTCGCCGAGCTATAAATTCATGATCTTTTTCAAGTAAAAATAAGCAGAAATAAGGATTGGGAAATATCATATTGCTTGAGTTGGATTTGTAAAAATTCATGTACATTCAACCTGTAAGTAGCTGAAATATTCTATAATACGGTAAGAAAGGAGAATGTGGGTGTAATTCGGGCGATTAGATTCGCTTTATGGGATGTCAAACGCCCCGTTATGCGCCAGTTAGGGACAATGAGCGTTTAAGGAATCATTCCGAATGATCTCGTTGACCATTCATTAAGTCCAGCCCGCCTTTCACATGTTGGACTGTGCCAATGAATTCTGAATGTGCCACGTGCCCTATCGTACTCCGTTTTCCATGGCGTTTTTTGAAATGCTTTTCATTCTTTTCTTTACCAAATGTCCAAAATAATAGATGTGATAAATGATTTGTTTTAAACATTGTCGATTACAAATTAATTTTTATTTAAATACTATCCTATTATGGGTATGTGCCAAGGAAACTTTGTAAAAAATGATTAAACTTATTTCTGATTGCTTTGTTTGCAAATAGCAATTACCAAGAAAGCATATTTAATTTTGGTTATCAGTAACAAATATAAGTGACTATATTTGTTCAATTTCAGGTTATTCGTACACAGAGTTTTTTAATGAAAAAAATTGCTTTTATACCATAGTCTAAGAAATGTATCTTATTATAGACATAATGTGTGATTTACACTTTATACGGAATTTCATGTAACTGATGGTTGAATCACATTGATGGGGATTTTCCGTAAAAAAAGAAGCAAAAAAGAACAATAAAATTTCATTTTTTCAGGTTACACGTTTTAAGAAAATGAATTCTTTAGATTTGCTCGATACACGTGTATCCAATAAAATTCTTGGGATTTCACTGTATAACGTCAAATTGAAGTCACAACGGTAAAATATTACGAATCAGTTTTTTGTGATTTTAATGGTTAGTAAATTGTCTTGATAAGTTTCCTGTATATTTTTTTCCTGCCATTTTAACTATCAGTTTTTCAGTATCTTTAAGTAGTAAGAATTCAAGTGACAGTTGACACTGCCGTAGTTTACAATGATATATAATGTGCTAGTATTTGAAATTATAGACCTATGACAAACTGTTGGTGATATTGTTTATTGAAATTATTGTCTGATGGATTTATGTGGAATTTATAAATTGATCTAAACTACAAATAGAACAATTAGTAATACAGTAATACAGCTATGATCTATGAGATGATGAATTAGTATAGCATCACACTCTGAGAGTCTAGACATGAAAAGCATATTTGTCATTTTGCAATAAAAATAATTTATTTACACGGGGCAACCAATCTATGCACTCTAACTACTTCATTCATGATACAATACCATTCTGGACCAAGAATAAGAAACTTATCAGCCTGAGATCATGTATGTTAAAAAGCCCAGAAAGGATGTTAGATAAATCTCTTAAAAACGGACGACAGATTTTGTACTCTTTAAGCAATACCAAACATGGCTATAGGGAGAGCAGATCTACGAAAACTAGACCTTACATTGCCTAATAGACAAGATAGAGGTTCAATTAGAATCAAAAGAGTGCGCCCTAGAAACATTTCTGCATATAGAAGCAGGTTTCGATAGCACCTCTACGAGACCCATTAAGGAGGCAATACCTAAATATGGCGTGCCAGAGCCGATAATAGAGTGGACATAAAATAAGCTTAAGATAATAAACCAAAAGCTCTAAGAGGGAATAGTGTTCCACAGACTGATCTGCCATAAACAATTGTTTTGAAGCAGTCCTTTCCTTTTAAGAAAAAGACCATAGAGACGCATTTTTATAAGCAAACTCTTATCCGTTTTTTTGGAGGAGGTTTCGATTCTCCATGAGCGCGAAAAAGCATCCTTAAATAAACTGAAGAAGAGAGGGCATCTACATCTTTTCAGACAACAAGGTGGCAGTTCTAGCGATAGTAAAACCGTTTATAAAGTCAAATCAAGTACGGGATTGTTACCAGAAAAGCTGGATATAAAAAAAAATCAAACTTGGTTAGGCCTACCACAAAACGAGACAGTGAACAAACTAAACAGTTTGGAGGCTACCGATAAATTTATCAACCAGAAAACCGGCTTACTCGTCTGAGTGGATAGGAAAATCATTAACAATTATATGATGAAAGTGCATGAGGTGGGACAAGCATCAAACACGACCTGCCACCAAGCCAAATAGTTGATGAGAAGCAGTAAGTCAGAAAGGACAAAAGAATGACTTGGCATGAAGAACAACCAGAAGGAATAAAGACTGAGAACAGCTCTGAAGTGCGGAATCGCAGTGCAGAAATGTTGCTGGAGATGCGGAGATGAGAAGAAAAATAACGTGTATGTAATATGCAACTGTTCTGTATTAACGTACAAATGTATAAGATTTCGGGGAACGCATTCTTAAAGGTACCAGCCATTAAGAAAACTAGCGTTGCGGAACTGTTGAAAATACTCTGTTCACAGACTCTCCCACTACCTGCGGAGAAAGCCGGGAAAGTGCCAGATTTTTACCGGCTAAAACTCCGACACCTGTCATCCTATGCGCAGTTAGAGAGCAAGGGGGGGGGGGGGTTATAAACAACGCATCACGATGGTCCTTCTCCCCTTCGCGCTGCGATCCTAATGTTCGCTGATATTTTGGGGAGTCTTAAGAATTTCCCAGGTCAGTGATCGGCAAACTCACTAGAAAAAAGACCCAAATCTGAGCAGCACAAGAAAATTTTTGGTCGAGTACCACGTTTACAAGAAATTTGCTTTAAAAGTCGATTAAAACTAAGAACCAGTAATACATCGGTACGTAGTTATTATTTGTGGTAGAGTCGCATTCAAGTGACCAAAGAGCCGCATGTGGCTCGCGAGCTCCGTTTTGTCGGTTCCCGCCCCAGGCTAACGTAAAATTTGACGGCGTTACACTACTGCCAGACAACGCCTCCACCCCCTCGGAAAGGTGCGTAGTATGACAGCTGGGGTCTCCACTTTGATGCAATCCAAGCACAGTTCAACCAGATGCACTTGGCGCCACTGGTGCAATGAGAGACAGCTAGCACTTCTTTAGTGATACCAATGAACAAAGCATCATAGGTACGTAAAGGTAATATTCAATGATATCACTATTGCCACACCGTCCCGAGAGGCAACCGGGTCAGAACGAAACTTTACGTGCAAGACCGCGTCTAGTCTCTCACTCTGAAACCAAACTGACTTTCTGTCAGATGGGGATCAACGGCGGGTAAGTGTTTAGCAGGGCTGGAAACTATTATTCGCTCGAACACCTTGCTTACCTCGTCGAACAGACAGATCAATCATTACGCCGAGGAAGAGTCGGCGAGCGCAACCTTCTTTTTCATAAGCAATTGACGACTTTATCTCTACAGTGGGAGTGTGGCCAGACTGGGAACAACTGTTAAACAGGCTTACTAGCCTGATCCCAAGGACGTCTACCGCTAAAACTCAGACGCGTCCAGGGATATCATTGGCGCTAGATAGTCCCGGACAGTTCGTCTTTAATAAGTTCTAGCGCGCCAGACCAGATAGTGGTGTCTGGCAGATGTTCTGGTGGTCGATGTAGCGACATTCTCTCTGGACAATCGAGGAAGTGTGCCAAGACGACCTCGCCAAACAGCTGGTCCAATAACTCCGTTATTGGAGGGATCTATGGATGAAACTTGTCCATTACCAAGTGGTATGGATGTCTCCATGGGTCTCTATGCAGAGTTTCAAAGAGCTTTCGCCATGCTCGAGCATTGGCCACTTTGATGGCCTGCTTGGGCCTCACAAAAGCTCTCGTACGGCTTGGGCAATTGTTGAGGTTGATAAAAATTACAGCCGGTAAGGAAATACTTAGCGTATTAAAAGAGTAGTTAATACAAAGCAACTCCACAAATTCAAGCGTCAGTAGGACCCGGCAAGGAACTCCTCAATACTTCACTATTAATTACAAGTATTACAAATAATATTTTCTGATACATCATTTATACGAATATTCATATGTAAAATATCGTGCGTACTAAGAAAGTTTATTTATGTAGTTTAATATAATTGTCATTGTTATTATATATTAGTTACTTAATGCGTTTCTGTTTTTCAAAAGATATACTCCTTAGCTTTATTATAGCATACCTGAAGTGGATATACGTATGTATGTATGATAAATGTGACACATGTTGGTAGATATTTCAGCGTATGCGCAGACAAGGATACTTGCTGTGCTCCTTTTGTATGTAAGAAATAAGAACGCCTTATATATAAGGAGTTAGTAATCTAGAAGCAGTATATAAGTCTGTGATTACAATGCAAGATGAGCTGTATAAGGACGATTTAATCCTCAATGCTCCAAATTTGTCTCTCAGGCAGCACTTGAATTAATCCTGAGATTATACTCAAAATTATATTACTTCTGAGATGAATAAAGATTCTTTTGAATGATTTTAATATTATTATTTACACGTCATTGTAGCATTTAAAATCTGACACTTAAAAACTTGCAAGTCAAAGTACGATGAGAATAAGTTAAAGTTGCCGGTCAATATTCTCAATTAAAAGTCGGAGTGTTAAGGGTTAAAAAATATTCGTGTTTGAAGACATGTGGCGCACTAGGGGTTATTGGTGTTACTACCGTGCACTGTTATCTGTCAAACGATGCTATACTAAATTTTATAATGATTCATTGATTAGTTTGCATTTGACAACCATTTGAACAACATGTGTTTCGTGGTTTTCGCTAAGATGGAAAAAGAACAGTATAGTTTAGAAATTGCCTTTTGGTTAGGAAAATGTGCGAGGAGATAAAAGCGAAGTTAGATACTGTTTATGAGGAGTTTCTGCTATCTCTAATGACAGTCAGATACTAGTTTAACCAATTTAAACATGGCCAAACAACCATTTTTGATAATGAGCGTCCAGGATGCTCGGTAGATGTGGTTACTGAAAAAATCATTGAAAAAATCCACGACATAATTCTTATTGATCGACGAGCGAAAGTGCGTAGTAGAAACCGGAACGGTATCAATATTTAATATGACGTCAAACGGAACGGTATTCAATATTTTATATGGAGAATTAGGAATGAAAAACTCGACAGCCGGTTGAGTGCTCCGATTGTTCACGATGAACAATTAGCGGATACAGTCTTTTATGGACCAAATTGCATGAATTGTGTTATGAATTGCTACTGTACTCTCAATATTCGCACGACCTGGTGCGAAGTGACTTATTTTATTCCCTAACACGAAGAAATGGCTCGCGGAATAAAAATTCGTCTCAAACGAGGTTCATCAAGGCAGTCTTATTTTCAAGAGCTTGATAAACCCTACTTTTTGGAGCGATTAAAAAAATAGCACGAAGGTTGGGAAAAGTGAATTGTCATAAAAGGGAATTATGTTGAGAAATAAAGAAAAGAATTTTTGAAAATAGCATCTTTATTCCTAACATGGGGTTTTTTGAAGCGGCCTCGTAATTCGAAAAGAACGTAATATGGGTCAGATATTTATATGAACTTTTCTTCCTATTATAATGTGCTAAATCAACCCCTGTTATACTTTCCACATGTATTAGAAAGTATTATGTATGCAGAGTTAGCTATTTCTATGGGAATACCTAAAAATCTCCATTATTATTGGTCGCATTGAGAGACCTTACAGGATAAATTTATAGTACTATAAGGGACATGTCTAATTACAGAGAGAATGTTTTTATACTGTTATTTTTTTCACGAGATTTTATAATTGTCAGCATTTTTTAAAAGGGGATTGCAGTAAAAGTTTCATGATTGTCGCACCGAGTGCTTCCTCCTAAATGTCGCAGCGCTGTTAAGTTTATGCTGTGGCAGACAACGGCGCGGCTTTCTTCAGAGTAACACAGCTTGAAAGTTCTTTACCTTTTTTTATATCAAATTTCGTTTAACATATTGATGAGATTTTTGTAATAAAAATGAGACCAAATACGATATAATTGCGATCATATTTACTGCTGCGCTCTAAGACCACAGCACACTAAATTTATACATGTCAACGCGCACGATGAATAAAAGCACCATTCGTTGTGATTATATTTACTTATTTAATACTTATTTTACAACAAAATTTCGTCACACTTAAAATAATAATAAGAAAATATTTTTAACATATTATAACTTTTCAGAAAATTTTGCTTAATTGCAATATTAAACTTTTATTTAGTAAATATGTAATCTTACCCCTCCGTCGCAGGCATATCATTTTATATGAGATGTACTTAAATTAATTTTATATAAATGTACACCACATGCACTCCGCCGGCAGGTGAATCGGCGATACAATCCTATGCTACCACGTTATCCATCGACTGGTGCCTCTTTCCTCATGAACGTCGTTCAAATAGTGCCTCCTTCATTATATTACTTCCGCAATTTTTGCTTATTTGCTATAAGGTGTGGTGTGATATATGTGAGGTGACAAAGATAGTCTACATTCAACATGTACAACGATGTATAACGATATTTTATATAATTTTCAATAATTTTTGAAAATAAGTATTAAATAAATAAATGTGGTCGTAATTATATCGTGTTTCATTTCCTTAGTTTGATCGACAAAATCTCATTATTATGTTAAAAAAAATTCAAATTGAAAGCACGGAAATTAGAAGTATCAATGACAATACTTTTGAGGCTGATTTTTTAATAATTCGTTTGCCGCATATCGAGCTTAATTAATTTTTTTTCGTTGTACCATTTGTTTGGCCTTTTTTTTTCTTTGTGACGTTACAAAGAAAAGGTTGTGTCTTCTATCTAATAAACATCATAAATAGCATTTATGCAGAGCAACGAACATAGAATAATTATTGTGTAACAATTTTTCTTCATATTCTTATAGAAAGTAAAGTGTCAAATTCAATTACTAATAACAATGTGCCATCTTAATTTACATAACAGTGATATTAATTCGTAAATATTTGAATTTGAAAAGGAAAATCTGCGATTATAAGCATATGTATGGAAGGGGAGTGTGTGCATATATGGGACACTATTTTATATGCTGGTGTAAATATGTAGTAGCTTAAATTTACGCATGTACAGGTATCGGTACATAAATAAATAATCAAATATGTATATACATAATGTTAAAAATGTACCATTCAATATTTATATACTACATAGACCACACTGTCCTAAATAAAAAAGCCTTAGTAAATATAGATTGAAGTGTCAAGACGGCATCTCTACTATACAATAATGCCTTTTAGATAAATATTGATCCGTATATGATAGATTATTTAGAATTCTAATTTATTTTAATTGTTTTAATAATTCCTAAGTCCAAATCAGAATTGTTGTATACAAACGTTCATGATTTGCCAGGCGTTCCAATATTTTCAATTCTATATCTCACAAAATGGCTTTTCCTCCTTTCTTTATAATTTTATACATTTTGAATTCACAATCTATGATCAAAAATTTAATTGAAAAAGACTTTGCAAACTTGTAAAAAAAATCGCATCTACCTTTTCATTCTTTAATACACGTGGTAGCACGACTTATGCATTTTATTCTGACAAAAATGTTATAAGTCAATAATATTGGAACATGAACTGATTGAATCATGCAGTACTTCAAATTTTACGTGTTCTAATAGATTACTTTCCGTCAAATCACTTACTTTCGATTCATTTGTTCACATTGACGATATTTTCGAAATCATCTAAGTTTTTATCTTGTAACGTGTTAAATAAAATAAATCGTGTATAAAAAAGAAAGGCGCTTTTCCTTCGATTGCATTATTTCAACACCGTGTAAGAACAATGTGGTGTATATCCACGTATTCATATTCGTATCCGTTTCTATATATATATACATACATATACATATACATATATTTTACGTGGAAGTATACATAAACACATTCATAAAATAGATAAGCTTCCCTTACGCGTGTTTCCAACCACATGTCCCTTCCCTCTCTTTTTCACGCAGAGTATCCTCGCGTGACCACGACGGAGGAGCGGCAGTTACACACCAGGGCGCGGACAAGCCGGACATGTTCGCGCCTATCTTCATCGTATCGAATCCTCGAACTATGTGACCGTGCGTTTAGAGATACACAATATCGGGTGCTGATAACAATGTGATTATATGGCTAGAAGTATTAACTAAAAATTATTAACACCTTACCTACTGGAAGCTTACTGAGAAACTTTTGAGTTTAAATTATAAACCACTATTAGGGAATATTTTGTATTGTCGGTTGTCGTATTCCTCTGTAAATTATAAATTGTTCTTCGTTACATTCATACATATATGGTTTATAGACTAGTGATACGCCAAGCATGAATACTATGTTTTATTTGTCTATGATGGAAATATTAATGTCTACGGTGGTTACAAAGTGCGTTTCTTTTACATTGATATTGCTTTTGATACTTTAATTCACATTTTTATGTACCGGCCAGTTCTATTCTTTGTATATTTCTCTATTGGATGACGGAGTGTTGATGATTAGAAAATTACTTGTTAACGTGATAACAATTGTTCTGTATAATAGAATAATGATTTTCAAATGATTTAAAATTTATTCGTTGCAATAGTTTTCTCTTATTTTTGTTGTGTATTTTAAATGCGCTATCCCATTAGCTGCGTTTGAACCATTAACGTTGTACAACGCCTAATGGCATGATTTTAAACCTTCAGTGCCACGCGACGTCACATTTGACAACCTCGTCTATTTCATCGGTGCCGTGGTTAACATGTTAACATTCTCCGGAATAGAAGATGATCTCCGGAGTAAAAGATATTGATGGGAAAAGTGTCAAAGTATTATGTGATCACAATGATGTAGTGAATATAAATTTGGATTACGATGCAGAAGACATATGAGGTTCGAAACCTGTCCATTGCTTATAGAAAATTTTCCATGTAATATGTGCATTGTAGTTGCGGTAGTTCCGGGTCCATCTTAAAAAAAAAACCGTCTTAGAGTAAATGAGTCGTTTATAGATAGAAAAGGATTTAACTCAATAGATTTTAACAATCTTTAAACATGTTATAGAGTAAAACAATTTGAACGATATTTCACAGTATCTATTATCACTGTTCGTCTTTAATTTTTGAGATGTTTATAAAAATAACTGTCGTATCCTTCTGTTTTGTTTAGGAATAGTTTTGTCGGCTCACGAAACGATGTTTTTATATGTTTCACATTTTAGTTTTTAAACAGAAAGAGATAAGGAAAAAGCGTAACTAACAATTACTTAGCTATTCCAGCCGGTATACCTCAGTAAATGACGAATCTCACTGTGTATGTCCCAATCTTGCAAAATTCGAATTATACAAATATTTTAATAAATGTAGCAATCATAACAGATTATATGGTAACTGCGACCAATTAAAAATTACTTTTTTTATATAGCATTTATAAAATTATCTCCATTTTTGAAAGTAGATCATTTTGATAATGTAATTCGAAAAAATTATAATGATAAAGGAAATTAATTTCTTTATACAATAGTATATATTAGATGATATCATTTTATAGTGATTGCTAATATTGGACTTTATTAATTTTATCTACTGTTTGTATTGTGAAAGTAATAAACTTGTCAGGTAGGCTTATTAGCTTATGAGTCACAAATGACCTCATTAGGTACTGCTCAAAATCAAACAAAAAGAAAAAGTACATGAATATGTGAAATTGAGAAGTACGATTGATCGTGTAAATTTGTCACTATCAAAAAGTACTAAGAATCTGTAAATGTGTGACTATTAACAAATGTTAAGAAACATATAAATTTGAGCCACTAAAAAAGACTAAAAATAATATGGATTTATACGTACTAAATATTACCTACCTAAAGAAGTCTGAGAATCGTTGAATACTAAAAAGCGAAGATCATATAAAGTTATTACCACTAAAAGGTACTAATCGTATAGTGATCACTAATGCAATAAAATTGTAAATGTTGAACGTGTGTACAAACTAATAATAAATAAATATTAACTGTGATGTGAGTGGTATTAAAAATGATATGTCTAAAATCTACACAGTTCTAACTGAAAAGACACGATCGGAGATTGACACCATATAGAATCATTTCTAACGAATTAAACTATAAAAGATAGCCTAAGCATTGCCACAGCCATAATATCTTAATAAAATGTAATATGTAAATAACTATAAAATGACTTAGTTAAGTCACTTAATTAAATTAGTAATAAAGTGACTTATTATCTATTTTATTGTGTCCCATAATTCACGGAAGAGGTAATTTTGATAGAAAACAGGTTTATAATTAAAAATTGTAAATTTTGTATTGACTTATAAAGTATATAGTATAGGCTTATGTATGGAATAAAATAGTGAGTAAATGGCCTCTAAGCCTTTGTTAGCATATACGTATTCTTTTGTTGAAATTTTGAAATCTTGCGTGAATTTTGGGACACTATATATCGTTCACGTGTCGGAACTACCCTCAAGTTTGATTCAATTATCAATATATTCGTATATTTAAACTACGCAGGTTCCAAGAAACAAATTTGCAATTACGATATAACTTTATTTTTTATCCTTTTGCTACCACGGGTCAAGCTACTGGATTGCGCCCGTTGAGCTGGCTACAGTTCTATAGGTAATCAATCGACGCGCAAGTAATTTGTGACATTTTGAGTTTCGTTTCTTACACCTCTAAAAGTTTGACTCTGTCTTTCGTGACGAATGGCTTTATCCGCCCGTAGTATGTTGTATGTACATTGTTTTATGGCAAACCAGTTTTGTTGCACGTGGTAAAAAAAGAATTAAAACACCATAAAAATTACAAGTTTTAAGGCAAAGAACTGTATTTATAATACAATCCTTATACCAGCTTTAGGAACTCTAAAATAACCGTAAAACAAGAGAAGGAATAAAGCTACGTGGAGTGTACTCGTAATAACACTGTTTTTACATAACATGGAGCTAGTCAACGATACCAATTACACGATCTGCATACCTTATCAAATTATGAAGTTTGTAAGAATTGGCTACAAATAACTGTAAAACAAAGTGCTGGAAAGTAATTATAAAATGTTTATGAAGGACTACAAGAATCCAGGTATCGAAACAAAAGTGACTATAAAATTACTATGCAAGAACTACACGTGTCCATAAAGCAGTTACAAGTGACAGTAAAAATCTAAAAAGTGACTGTAAAGGCTGATAAAGTGTTTAGAAAAGTAGGCTGCACTCGTTATGGAACCATCCTCAAATTTTTCATTATCAAATCATTTTAATCCCAGGATCAGCGGAAATTACAAAAATAAGAAGTGATTATGAAGTTTTTTGAAACAACTATAAAAGGACTATAGAATACTATAAACAACAAAAGTTTAGTAAGTGATTATAAAACATAACGGTTATACGGGTCTGTGAAGTTTGTTGCAGAGGACTATAAATAAAATGGCAGCTCGATGACTACAAACGGTTATACGAGCCTTCGAAGTAATAGCACATCATTATGAGACTCTAAAAATTCATTATAAAGTGGCTGTAAAAAAACTCAAAACTGTTATACGTGTCTATAAAATGATGACAGCAGACTATAAAGGTCTGTAAACTTACTATAAAGTGACGATAAACGTAGATTGCCCTCGTAATGGAATCACCTCCGAATTCCTCCCTATCGAACAATTCTGCTCACATAAACGACACATCTTATAAGAGCTCCGAATTAAATCTCCCTTACACTGTATGCGAAGTACTGGTTGCCGTATGTGCGGTTTTTGGTAACGGCCTTGTGATTATCGTATTCAGCAAGGAGCGTAGGCTCAGGCGCAGAACGAATTACTACATAATCTCGTTGGCAACCGCTGACTTGCTTGTCGGCTTATTTGCTATACCGTTTGCAATTTTGGCCAGTATTGGTCTACCGACAAATTTGTACGCTTGCCTATTCACGGTTTCTGTCCTCGTAGTGTTGTGTACGATAAGCATATTCTGTCTGGTCGCTGTCTCGGTGGACAGGTACTGGGCGATACTGCACCCGATGGGATATTCGCGCACGGTGCGCACGAAGACTGCCATAGGTATGTTATTTTATAATAAAGATTTTTGTTAATACGTTTAATGCTGGTCTAGCGTTATTGCGAGGTTTCTGAGCGATTGCTAGCCTACCGCTATCCTACCGCTATCCAGAACGAGACGCGTAAACAGCGCGATATGATTTTTGGCTACCACCAGTTGGGGGTTTTCCCGCGTTCTATTGAATTTTTACCCGAGCAAGTATTCGTTCACGAGATGTTTTATGGCTATTTGACCAGCTCATTACCTCGTCACCCTTTGGCTGAGTTTTTTTATACAGTAATAAAATTTCTGGTGAGCACTTGCTCAGGCATTCCTTAATGTTTACCCAATGCAGTAACAGTATCGTTCAAAATAATATTTAATAAAAATATAGAATTGTACGAAAATGTATAATGTATTAAATATTTTCTTGAGCTGTTAGATTGTTCAGAAACAAGCAAATGAGGCCGATGCACAGCCCAGATACACACGGTTGGATAGTGGTAGTATAGCAGTAGGAGAGCGGTAACTTCCGAGAAGCGGTCTAATGTGTTAATATCGTTTGTTAATAATTGTATAACTAACATGTACATATATATACAAGTACATGTACAGGATTTTTTTACATCCACGTCGGAATCCACGTCAGAAGTGAAGAAAAGATACAAAAACAATGTAAAGAGTTTATGTAAACATGTATGTTATTTGGCATTCTTTGAAAATTATAGTCATTTTTGCGAAACAAAAATTCAGGACGGTTTATTTTTATAAAAGGAGGAATGTTGTCCTATTGTCGCCTCTATGATTCTACATTCACGTTAATGTTTTAAGGCTCCTCGCTCAATTTGTACTTGCCATCTTACTCACGATTGGACATAAATTCTTTTCACAGTTTTTCTCGTGTGGAAACGTAGTCTTATAAAGAGTGTATCAATAACTTGAATTTTTAGATATAGAAAAAAGGCAATGGTTAAAGGGAATAATTAGAAATTTATACTGATTTATGAAGTTTAAATGTTGACAGCAAATATTCGTTGCTAAATTTGTTGGTGAGTATTGCTGTTGATGTTTAATCCTTTAATGTCAGAGTCAATTGTCTGATTGCTCTGCCATTCTCGTTTTCATGGTGACAATGTTGTCGACAGAACTTACAGGGTGATAATACACAACATCTTTCTCGTCCTTTAATAAAAACATTTATTCAAATTATTCTATTAAATTTTTAATAACAGTGTACAATGAACAATGATGTATACCAAAATATTCACATAATCTGCACATTGGCACTGTAGAATTTCCTCTGTATTTGTAATGGGTCTTCACATTAGCAAACGTTCTTTCAAAGAGTAACGCGGCATTTTCTCTAATAAACAACGAGTATGTAGTGTTAATATTTGGACTTTATAAACCAATCCAAATTTTGAATAATTTCATTTAACTATCGTTTTTTTTCTATATCTTAATATTCAAGTTCTTACTATAGCACCCGTTATGAATGTGTTTCTGCTGCGAAAGAAAAGACAAGAAGGACCAACGTTAGTGTTTCTTATATTGTACTAAATTGAGAAGAAGGTTCACGTGATATGCAATGGTAAGAAGAGTATTCTATATGGTCCACTACATCTCTCATAGACATTCTTCTACTCACCAATATTTGACCGAATTATGTGTTTTGATATAGTAAAAGGATACTTGTATTTACTGCAAATAGATCGTTGATACAGAGAATATTAAATTTAGAATTTATTTAAATGCCAATTTTATTCTGAGAAGTAAAAAAAGTAAATGAGAATATTTTTTGGTTAGCAACCATATGTCAGACGCAATACCAATTCTCTGCTGTTCAATATGTCATTCGTCCTATCACACTCGTTCTCGATGCAACTTATTCATTTAATTTTTTACTAGACTTATTACCATGCACGATCGTTTTCACAAATATATATTTTTGTACATATATTATACGTACATAAATAGCTGAGCATTTGTGTAAAAACAGTGTGTAATATAAAAGTATTATCATGTGCTGATTTAAACTAATAATGTTATCATTATTGTTATATATTATTTCCATAATTTTTTTTTTCAAACAAGATACGCTTAAACCTGCAGTGTGTGTATACGTGCACACATGTATGGAAAATCTGATATCAGTTGACTTCTATTAGAGTGGCAGTACAAAAAAAATATTCTTTTTGTATTCGTTTGTTCATGGGAAATGAGGACAATTTCTACGTAAAGAATCGGTAGTCTAGTACATATAAATGTGTGCAGCTTGAACAACAGAAATGAGTATTGGAGGAGTGGGATTAATCACTTGAAGGGCTTAAATGAAAGCAGCCCCTAATTGCAACCATTAATTATACCGATACGCTCGTTTCCTCGGGCTTTGAAAACCGACATGGTGATGATATGAAAATAAACAAGACGAATGAAATTGCCACCATTATTCAATCACTTTCGTTTTCATATGATTATAATCACTATTTTGCTTCTCGATATGTATGGTAGAGTATCAAATCATTAAGGCCGCCCGAATGAAGCGATGATTTTACACTAAAGTATTTATATAGTATTATAT
>JBCFXI010000656.1:0-124834 GCA_038496175.1 Ampulex compressa
CAGCTCTCAAGACATATAATGGTTATGCGGCTTAAGTGTGAAGTTGGTTTCGAAAAAACGTAATTAAGTCCTCTGACGGGAAAAAACGAAATTACTTTCCGAACAACCCAATAGAATAAAAATTCTTTTAATCAGCATAAATGGCAATCCAGCGTTTGTGAATCGTTGCGTGTAAAAATATTCACAGTCTGATCATTTGAATATCAAGCATAGAGTATAGGGAATGCAGGATTCCTTGCTTATATTGTGCAAAAAATACCAAGGGGTTTTTCGCGCATGAACGGATATATACTGTTGCGACCCGGGTCGCAAAGAACATCGGAACGTTTTTTTTTTTAAATTCATTTTTTGGCACCGACTGCTAAGGTCATTTGGCCTAAGACCCACTGTTTAAGGTGGGTTCCGTACCACCAGAGCTACGGTGTACATATCACATATGAAAACTAGAGGTGATGGGCGGGATTCGAGAACCCGGGAGAACCCTCCGCGGAACGTTTTTTTATAAGAAGAGAGTATCTCGAAAGAGCGGAAGTGGTTAGACGTGTTTTGCTCTGATGCTTGATTATTGAAATAAACTGTTCTTGTTATTCGTTACGTTGGTGTTACGTATTAAATCATTTCTACATAATGGAATCAAGGGCGAGTACCCTCGGACCCAACAATGTTACAAAATATGAGAGTAGAAGAATACCAGTACGTTCTTCTATATCAGAATAAATATAGCAACGTTCTGTCGATACAAAAATATCATTTTATGCATACTAGAAAAGAACGAAAGTATTATCCTTTTACCTTGAATGAAAAAAAATATTTGTTTTCAAACAGTAGCTCTTTGAAGAAAATATATAATTGATAAAAAAAGTCCGAATTTTCTTTAACTTTATATAGGAACTAATAAAATTTAAAACTCCGTACATGCAACGATAATATTACAAAGAACTATCACCCAATATACAATGCAAACCGTATGAAAAATCACTGAACTATATAACTAGCCAATTTAAAAATGTATTTGGAGAAAAAACGTATTTACCGCTTTGCAATAGGTTATTGGTGAAATAACGTTATAATTATTAACATTATTAAAAGACATTTATTCTATTATTATAACACCTATCGTCTGTAGTATGTTCAACCTCATCTTCTTCATTTGTGTTTTTTTTTCCAATCCGGCAACATACACCGCTGCTTCGGTTTTTGTTCAGCAGCAAAAACGCACAAAACGTCACGGTCATTTCAGAATTCGAAAATTCGTAGACCAATTTTGATTCCAAATAACATTTTTCACTGACCTTTGTTTTTAACAGCCTTTAAAAGCGATTACGGCTATATATAAACTGTCAATTGAAGCAGTATAACTTCACTGTCCTTAGTAAATCCGCGTTACGATCATATCGGTAATTACTGCTTGCCCGGATCTTCGTAGATCAATGTAATGGTAATATTTATATTGTTCATTAATGTATTTCTGTGATTATAACAATTTCATTTAGAATAAACATCCTATTATAAACATCCCCATTACGCTGTATTGATTAAAACATTTGAAATTTCTTCATTTTTGTGAATTTTATTTTAATATTTTAAGGGTTCAATATAGACATACAGGTTTAAAAGACAAGAAGTGAAATTTTGTGATTTTCTCAATGCGTCACAATGGCTTTCCCGCTTAACAAACGTGTTTTGCTAGTCATAATCATTCGTTTGTATTGCGGTATTATCACACTATCATCTTACTGTTATTCATTTATTTTATTTGTGCTTTCGAAGCTTTATGCTGATATTACCTGTAGATAATTTTAAAGTTTAAACCACGCTCTACACTATTATCGTGTTGCTTTTCTTTTTATGTAAATTTTATATTTATTTTATGACATTTGTGTAACTATATAAAACAAGCAAGTTCGAGTAATTTCTTTGTATGAATACAAACTTGGTTGTGAAACCGCAGACGCAATTCGTAATAGCGACAGTGTGTTTGATCAGGGAACCGGTAAAGAACATATGGTGCAACGTTGGTTTAAAAATTCAGTAAAGAAGATGAGAGTTTTAAAGATGAAAATTGTCAAGAATGGCCTATAGCCATTGATAACGCCGCCTGAATGCTTTGCTTGAAACAAATCCACGCACGATTAGAGAGCTTACAGATGTCGAGTGCGCGACTACTCTTACGCAACGAAAACGATTTATTTCTCGATCGTACTCCAACTTAAAATGTAAAATGAATTTTTTACGATAATCCATGACACTTATACAATTATTTGCCAAAAATAAAATGCAGTGACATTTCTCAAAGCTGAATATACATCAGAAGAAGATGAAGAAGTGATTGGAAATTGGAATAATTTATCAAAATATTTTGAATACTGATCGAATCATTAGAGCAGAAAAACGCGTCAGAAATATGCCAAAATACATAAAGAATAACAATATCTGCAACCGGAGTTAGTCCATTGAAAATGACCAATTCTGCTACGCGAAACGAACGACCATATGTGACATAAATAACATTAAAAAAAAGCCGAAAGAGTTATAATATTGTTGCGATTACGGGTATGGCCCCAGGAACGACCACGTTTCAAATCCAATAACCACTATTTAATAACACTATAAATTGTACAGAAATAGTAGGGTTCGAACGTTCTTCGCTTCTCGAAGTCTTGTCCTACTCTCTTCTTGTAAACAAGCTTCTTTTATCCCGGTCGTCGGAAAGGCAGCAGGAGCGGGCCTTCCGACCACGAGCGTTCAGCGCAACATTACTCCCTCTCCCGAAAAGCGTTCGTTCCAAACGCAGCGTTGTCCACAGGAGGGGTGCGGAACGTCTTCTTCTTTTCAGGTTCCTCCGCCGGCAAGGGAAAGGGGCAAGGTTGGGGCCCCTCTTCAAGTAGCCCTTCCGACGGCCACGCCGCGGCATTTGCTTTCTCGCTCGAGGGAAAACCATCCAGAAAACCCCGCGCAAGGCGCCGGTACCTCCTCCGGATTAAAACCGAAGGAATTCCGGTGGCGATCTACGACAGCTTCATCTGGTCCAACGACGACTCCATCCCGCTGGAAACGTCGTCTTCTGACCATCTTCTGACTGGCACCAACCAGGTGCCGCACGCCGCATCTCCGTTGACCAGCCCCAAGACCGCGCCTCCGCTTCGTGCGATGGTAGACCCGTCCGTTCGAGTTCCTACGCGGCTTGACGTGATGCACGTTCAAAAAGTTAGTTCAAAAAAAACGCCTAACCCTGGAAGGGAAACAACACGGCAGAAACAGCGTCCAAAATTTTCCTACAATTCCTACCGCCGTATTACCGCATTGGCAGGCTCATTTGCCACGAGGTTTGGCCCGCGTACTCGCTTTTGTGAGTACGACTCTTTCTCTGTCGATTTTCGGAGACGAGGTTTGCTCGAGGCGACCCGACATCTCCCAAGACCCTGTTTTGGGTCGGGAGGCAAAGGTCACCGCCGGAAAACAGTTCGGGGTCTTACCCTTTTGGTGCCGCTCATCGACCATCCAAGGTTTTACCTTGACAGAGCCCGACTTCCCCGCTTGTGCAGCGAAAGGGGCTTCACCCACTTTCACACTGCTACCTAAGCCGCTAAAGTTAAATTGGCGCACAAAAGTATTAGTCGTTCACACAATAGAATACTGGCCGAAACTCTAGTAAAAACAAATCTAATAACTAATATTTCCTTCGGGTTCCTTCGAACCGCACTAGCCGATTTACATGTACCACCTTCGGTTTAGCTCCGACCGATCGTGCTATTCGGTAGATTACGTCATTTATGCGCTTTCCTACAATATAGGGCCCTTCCTATGATGTTTGCAGTTTAGGGCACTTGCCCTTTACATGTAGAAGGTAGAAGAGCCATTACCTTCTCTCCAGGTTCAAAGACCAAAGAGCGGGCAGTGACGTCGTACCAGGACTTTGTCCGGTTATTGCAAAATTTTATCCTTTCCCGGACCAACTCATGTATTTGGTCAAGTTTGCTTCTTGTTCTCTCGACATACTCTGTCTCTGGCAAAGACTCCGGATCCTTCCCACGTATTAAGTCCAAAGGTAAGCGGAAGTTTCGTCCCATCGCTACCATGGCCGGGGTATGCCGTGTTACTTCGTGTTGTGACGACCGGTACGCCAGAAGAAACATTGGAATTCATTCGTCCCAGTCTTTCTGGTTGGCGACCACAAACTATGTCAGATATTCTAACAGCGTCCGATCATTCGTTCCACAAACCCATCCGACTGAGGGTGTAATGGAGTTGTCCTAGTCTTCCTGATCCCCAGAATTCTTACAAATTCCTTGAAGGTACAGGATTCAAAACTTCGACCCTGATCGGAATGCAGCTCCAACGGAACGCCATGTCTGCTGATGACTTCTCATACCAAAGCTCTGGCTATCGTTGCCGCTTTCTGATCCGGCATCGGGATTACCTCCGGCTACTTAGGAAAGTAATCCACCCCGACCAGCGCATAACGGTTCCCCTCATGGGACTTCGGCAAGGGATTCACAACGTCCAGGGCCACCCTCTCGAAGGGCACGCCCACGTTGTATACCTGCAGGTTCCCTTTTCCTCTCTTTTTAGGGCCCTTCCTCGCCGAACACTGCGCGGAGCGACGACACCAGTCCTCTACGTCCGTTCGGTAACCAATCCAAAACAATCTTTGACGTACTTTGGCAAGTGTCTTTCGAACTCCAAAATATCCTCCAGAAGGCGCGTCGTGGGAGCTTACCTACACCTCCTCCACCTTGATCTTTGGGACAACCAATAACCAAGTTACCTCCTGCCCATTCGGGGACTCCCACCGACGGTAAAGCAACCCATGTTTTATTTCCAACGAGTCCCATAGTTTCCACAAGTACTTCGTAATGGCGGAAAGCGCGGATACTTCCGATCAATCGGGTCTAATCCCGCCGGTATTCGTTCGAGGCGTCTGTATCTAATATAAAATCTGCATCCGGGACGGGGTAACTTAATATGTGTGCTTCGATAAAATGCCTTTTTAGTTCGTCAAAAGCTCGTTGACAATCTTCCATCCAAAAAAAGGCGACGTTGCCCACCGTTAGCCGATAAAGTGGCTTGGCCAGCAAGGAAAAATCCTTTATAAATTTCCTGTGATACGTACTCAATCCAAGAAAACTCTTTACCTCTTTCCTGGTTTTTGGCATTGGCCAATCTCTTACGGCAGCCACCCTTTCCGGGTCAGTCTTTATTCCGTCTTCGGAGACTATGTGTCCTCGATGCCTTGTTTCCCGACTGAAAAAATTGCATTTCTTCGGGCTGTGCAGTAAATTCGCTTAGTGCAGACGGGAAAACACTTCTCGCAAATTCTGTATCTCCTCCTCGAAGCTCTTGGCGTAAATAATTATGTTATCCGAGTACACCAGACAGGTTTTCCAATCGATCCCCGCAAGTACCGACTCCATCAGGCGTTCGAACGTGGCAGGGGCGTTGCAAAGACCGAATGGCATGACTTTAAACTGCCAGATTTTGCTCCCGACTGAAAAGGTAGTCTTTTCTCTATCTTTTTCGGCAAGAGTTACTTGCCAATATCCACTCTGCAGATCCAACGTGGAGAACCAAGATGCTCCGGCTAAAGCCGGAGCTCTCCAAAGTATCCTCGATCCTAAGTAAGGGATACGAATCCTTCTTTTTCACTTCATTCAGTCGTCGATAGTCTACGCAGAATCGCGTGCTACCATCCTTTTTCTTCACCAGCACGATGGGGGACGACCACGGGTTTCTCGATGCCTCTATGACCCCTTGTTTCTTCATCTCCTCGATGAGTTCTGTCACTGCCTCCCGTCCGTGTAGAGGTATCCGCCGAAACGGCTGTTTGGTGGGCAATCTCCAGTACTGATGTGATGTTTCAGCACATCGCATTTCCTCACCTGTTCGGGACTTTTAGCGAAAAGGTGCTGAAACTCTAATAACAAATTGTGAAATTCCTATTGTTAACCAATGGACAAAGTTCGTCTGCTCCTTTGAAGAAGGTCCTGAAAATGCTCCAGTAAGGGCTTCTCGTTTTCCTCCACGAGGGTCACAGCATTTGTCAACTCGCTGGCCCTTACGAAGTTAAGTTCTTCCTGGTTCTTTATCCGTAGCTTCCCTGCGATGAAGTCCAAACCGCAGGAATGTTTCCAGAGTAAATCGGTACCTAAAATGCATTCCTCCGCAATAGGTGCCGCCAGAAAGTGTTCTTCCGACCGAAGATTTCCTAGCTCTACTGTAAGACGTCGTTTTCCAAGAACCGGGAGTTTCTCTCCCGAAATGGTAAAGAATCTGATCTCAACCGCATCCACCGCGTCTAGATTTTGCTTATCCCCGTTAATAAGGTTCTACGTCGAACCCGTATGTATCAATATTTTCCGAGGGTATCCTGCTACAAATCCTTCGACGCTAGGGCAGTTCTTCCCCGGGATCCTTCGTGCGGCGGAGACAAACGAGCAAGAAGTCGACGTCTCCCTCTCTACGTCGTCTTTCTCCCGTTTTCCTTCTGGTCTTGCTGTATTCTTTTCGTCGTACTCTTTGCCCGTTTTGGATAATCTCGTTCAAAATGCCCTTTCTTATGACAATTCCAACACGTGAACGACGCGTGTCGCGCTCTTCCCTAAATTTCCCCACCTGTTAAAATCCTAAATCCCACTTCTGACACCAATGTTGCGACTAGGGGTACGGCCGCAGGAACCACCACGTTTCATATTCAATAACTATTATTTAATAACACTATAAATTGTACAGAAATAGTAGGGTTCGAAGAACGTGTCTTCGCTTCTCGAAGTCTTATTCTACTCTTTTCTTGTAAACAAGCTTCTATTGTCCCGGTCATCGGGGAGGCAGCAGGAGCGAGCCCTCCGACAACGGGCACCCGGCGCAACAATATGAAACTATGACTCATGTAGTGTATTCACCGAATCTCTCATCAACTGACTACCACTTTTTTAAATACCTCGATAACTACTTACAGCGAAAAAATGTTGACAATCAAGCTGCTGACGAAACTGCCTTTCAAAAAATTAGTAGTCTCCAGAAATTTAGATTTTTATCACAATGGTAATAAACAAATATGTATTTTCGAAGCAAAATTGCGCAGATTCCAATTGATTTTATATTGATTAATAAATTTCGTTATAAACTGAAATATGTGTATTTAAAGTTAAAGGTTAAAAACCGACATCAATTTACGAACAACCTGATAACTGTAACTAGATTTAGTGTAGTTGTACATGTGATATCCATTCTATCATTATAGACATTTATTTAGTCTGATCTTTATCACAAAGTCGACGTGCATTTTACAACATGGAATTAGAAATGCATGTTTTTTGAAAGTGAAGTATAACGTACTTAAATGAGAAAGAGATCATCGTAAAATGATGAAAAAATTACAGTGATTAGAATCAACTTGGATTTATGGGTTCGACAAGTACTTACCAGGATAGCTTAAAAGATAAATAAGTCATATAAATAATACGATATAAGATTAAATTCCAGAATGTTTACAATATGATGTACTTCCTTGTTTCTTAGTAAAAATAGAAGGCAAAGCAGTAGTTCTGAACTTTGATGATCTCGGGAACCTTTCGTCATAACAAACATTTCAGAAACACGTCATCTATCACCACGATAATGGTAGTGACGCAATATTGTTACTTTTTTCATACATATTCTCATTTTCTTCGATGCTTGGACTGGACGATCTGACGTTTTACGCCGGATGTGTAGAACACAACACTATCCCATCATTTCAATATTTATGACAAATATCACAAAACGTGGTCAGCAAGTATTAAGCACATCCTGTGACAGACCGCAATGATGCTGCCATCATAGTAAGGAATTTCCCAGCTCCTTTAAATTCTGTGTCTTTCCTCACCGCATAAATACGTCTCTTTGTTACTTTTGCACAATGTTATTATTTGAGTGTTACGACTCGCTAATATTTAATACTATAATAATGACGATAAATAATACCATTATATATTATTAGTATTTGTTCTTACGCTCAGAGTTACATGTATGGTTGCCATCTAAAATACTTTTCCTATCTGCTACCCTGTCATTTCCACCTATGCTTTATATGAATGACAACCTCCCCCTTAGCGTATGAACATTCTTCCAACTTGATTCACACATGGATAAGTGTTTTACGGTCCTTCTCACTAGCTATCGATACTCTAAATAGAATTACAAACCATGGACAATGTAGCGATTTATGATGAAGTTTGTATTGCCACAAAGGTATAAAGAAATTTTTCGTTACGTGTACAAAATTAATTGAAGAAAAAATAGTTAAACGTACATTTGCATACAATATAAATTATATTTCTATAATCATTTATATTGCGATAAAATTTAACAATCACGTTATAACCTGTTTTTACATTAACTTAATTTTACACGTAAAAAAATATTCAACGTCTAAAATTGAATTTTATTTTCAAACATTCGAAGGAGGTATACTTAAATTTACGGTTTTTCCTTGATTTTCTCCTGACGTACAAAAATGAATACAATGCATCAGAATCCACCGAATAGAATCGTCTCAAGGACCGCACCTTCGATAAGATAAGATAACAGAGGCAAGGTAAGTATGTAGTCAAAATGTTGAAAATAACGCCCACATTTCTCGGAATTGCCTAGGACAAGATCGTCGGCAATGCACGCGACAAACTCGATGCGGATAATTCTTATAAAGAAGAGAAGTCAGCGCGATAACGATATCGCTTGCACAGACGTTTTGGCTTACGAGATTTCATCCGTACCGTCTGAAGTATAATATCGTATAAATCATATGCACATGTAATTTTAAATCTGTGCAACTGATAAACGCGTTTCTACAAATTGAACGCTCACGGATACTGTGAATATTTTTGCATAATCGTCGGCATACATGTACTCAAAGTATGTCAAAATATCCAAGAAGTCAGTTCGGGTAATATATCAAGTCTACACAGACCCAAAGAGCAAAGAACTGCGCTACTTAGTACTCTTGGATTAATTACACGGTGCTTTGATCGATATACACTGAATTTGCTGGTACCCGAAATGGCATAACAATTTAGTGTTTAGCGATTAATGATAGTGTTTCTTAACGCATATAGTCTCATTTTAAATTCGAAACTATTATTATTTACCAACTACGTTTATCTCTTATGCTATATCGCGCAAATCACTTTCCTTCCAACTCTCCTCCGTTACACGATTAATATTTACGAAATTATTAATATGTACGAAACGTCGAATAAAATAATCTTACAAATATCCAAAAGTTTTATAATTTTTTACACAAGCTACCGGTTAATTCGGATATTGCGTTAATCAAATTGTTCTCGAAGTTCACGATTGCCTGCTAAATTCTCGATTATGTTTTACACGAATGTATCAAGAAATTTTTCATTACATGCGTGGATACGTATTATTACGAAAACGCCTAGAAGATGTAAAAAAGAAACAGCAAAACAAAACTTTAGATTTCAAGAGTTAAAACTATTTTTTATTTGGCGTACAACGAGAAAACTCTGTAAATATAGTTGTATTCGAGTTGAATGGTGTACCACATCATGCTATAAATTTTGTGCATGTTGTTATTACCGTATTTACCGTAATACCGTATTGATACTTTACGATTATTTGTCAGAATTTCTCTGATAAATCTTTTCTTTATTCTCAGATCAGATCAGTTATGTTATAAATTTGCCAATTATTTTTGGCGGCAAACATAATTAATTCCGTTCTCAGACCACACTCGCACTTCCGCTTTAACATATATATTTCTACACTTAAAAAATGCCATAACAGCTAGACCGAAATTTGCATGTGGAATTTAAAAGAACGCGATACCTACAAACGCAGAACGCCGAAGTTAATATTTACTTTGATACTTTTGAAGTGTGTTTGATGAGAACTTAATTATGCCTGTTCAGCGGCAAAACTGTTTCAGAAATCTTTCTCTTTCATCACACGTGTATCTGTCAACATGAAATACCGCTACACGAGAACAAATATTTAATATCTGAAAACGTGTTACTTCCTAGAATGGCTCTAAGTCTAATTAATGTAGAACTTACCAGGACACATTCACAAATTATCATATATGTTAGGCGATACTCGATCCATAATCACGCACATGATACCGATAAGGAATCAATCGGACAAGAATATATCGAATTAACACCATGATCGAAAGAAGATTAGTCATAAAAGTTCGCTTTTTCATTATAGATCAATATGATAATATATATCTAATCAAAATTAATGTAAATACAAGATTGCATACGTAGTTTGCTCTGAATGCAATTTTGATATCTTCGTTCCTTCCATGTTTCTTGAGTATTAACTAATTTATTCTATAAAATTTCATTTAACGTACACGCATATGACATTTGTTAAAGTATGCAATGTAATATAAGTTATCAAAAATTTCTTTACAAAAATGTAAATACTCACATGAATGTACAATAGGAACTGCGTTTGGCTCGATCAACTCTTAAAATTGAAGTGGACGTGTAATGCCGAGATAATCGATTTAAAGTTCGAATGACTATTACGAAATACACCTAATACTACTGTTACACGACAGATACGTTCCTGAAGAACACGTGTAAAAAAAATATTGCATCTACAGAAAAATAGAAGATTGGTTCCGATCCTAAGAAATCAACAAAATAATACAATAAGCCATGAATTTTAATGATCTTAAACATTTTATTTGGTAAATATTACGCACATATCATAGAAAGTAAATTATCAGTTGAAAAGGAAAAAGCATGTCGCTAATTCATGAACACAAAAATTCCGTAAAATAATATGAATTACACACAAAAAGATTTTATTCGTCGTTACTTTCTAACAATAAACGCATACCTTTGCGTTAGACTGCAATGTTACTTCTGTCATTAAAACTGTCTTAGTTATCGTTTTTATACGCTGTTGACAAAATTCTTTTTGTAATCTTTTGAACAAAATTAGGACTAGCCACCTATAGTGATATTTCAGTAGATTTCAGAACAAATTACGTAATTAATCGTTGTATTTGTGTTTTGGTTAGCACATTGTATAATTTCTGTCTGTAAGAGGACATTAATGACTTCAGATCACATCGAAACTTTTCAGCTTGTTGCTCAGTAGGAGCATTAATCATAGTTACAAAAATAAAAGTAAAGCAACATTTTTTTTCATAGAATTTAGGTCGATCGTGTTAAATAAAAACAAGTCGTGTAAAAAGGAAATAAAATTTTTTTTCTAATTTGTGTTAAGTTAAAATCATGTAAAAAATGTTCGTGTGAAAGCAGAATTAGGTGTATTAATCATGACCGTATTTCTTGCAATGTATTAACGGCGGTGCCGCACCATGATCCTTAAATCCCACGATACGCAAGTTGTAGGTGAGAAATACGTCCATCTATGTGAATCTATCTACGTTTTACTGTATATTGAAGCTATAACGCGGCGTTACGGGCCCTTTTAGTGGAAGTTCGGACGGGAAAGTAGCGTGGGTACAATGAGATATTTTAACGCGGTCTTACAGTTTTTCCTCCGACATGGCAGTTCCTTCAATCATCGTAGTAATATTACTGGTATCAACGCTCCTCAAATTCTTTCTCATTCTTATTATATCCAGGCAATCGCAAGGCAATAAAACGAAGTAAATATATGTAATAATACATTATGCGTTAGATGAAAACGTCCATTCAACGAGCAACACTTTGAACTCAATGTGTATACAAATAAATTAAATTACTGTAAGAGAACACGTAGGATTAACATGTAAAGAAATACATCTTATTAACTGTATTAATTACTTTTATTACCGTGTACATTGACCACTTATGTTATAACAATATAGTTTTTCATATCTAGAAATTAAATATTATATAAATGTTATCTTATACGTTCAAATACTAATAAACACACGTATATTATTACTGTATATTTTACATACAGAATACTAATAACTCTTCCCTGATACTATTATACGCTGCCATTTTTGTTGTATACAAGTATATTTCTTGTAAAAGCTAGCATATCACCATTGACGAAGTATACAGTAAACCAAAAACAAGGTACAGAATAGATCTATATCTTACGGAACTTAGGTATTTCACATAGTTCTTGTTAGAATCACAATTTATTTTACATTCAAACGCAGTTTGTAAATCGCGCGCGTGGCAATCATGGAACCTATAAATCTAGACCAATTGGTTCCTACCACCAGACAACGTCACGGTCGTATCTCATTGACCTCGATGTCTTCTTGGTAACGCGTTGCACATTGAAGCTCTCGCAATAATTGACTTTCTCACTAACAAAATTCCAGCATTATAACCCAATATTTAACTATAATTTCTATCGTTCCAGTAGCGCTGATATCCTATTCTCTTCTGCACCGATAATGTCGCATGTGACACGGAAATGGTAAGAGCATCGAGTGACCCTCGGTTGTGGGATAAATAATGCTTTGTAGAATTATTATATTCGTTCTAAGATCCTTGAAGGACGGTAAGAACAACTTGAAATATAACCGTGGCGGTGTCAGTGGCAGGAATCAATTGCTGCAAATTTATAAATTCTATGATTGACCCGCGCGCTATTTACAAATTGCGCAGAAATGTTTAATTATGATTGTTATAAGACACATTAACATATTTAATTGTATTATTCATAAAAACGTGCGAATGCAACGTTATAAAACCTATATGCTGATGCAGACGAGAATGTAAAATAGATTTAACATACAATGTATTGTTTTGTCCAATAGACTGGAGGCGATGTTAACCTTTTATCATTTCCATGTCACATGCGACATTATCGGTACAGTAAAGAAAAATATATCAGCGCTAAAAAAATGGTAGAAATTACAATTAAATATTGGTCTATAGTGGTGATTCTCTACTTGTATTCTGCAGAGTACTATGTAGCTTGCCGTAAACATCTCAAAAGTGTTTCTCGGTACAGTAAAATAGCCTTAAGGGTCCGCAGGAGTGAGAAGCAAAGTCCGAGTTAACTTTGGAGGCCTCGCGTGGAGAAATTAAGAAGCTCTGGAGAACTGACATCGCAGCTCACGAATGGTGTCGTAGCATGGCTAATGAATGCCCGAGCTAATCCCCCACCTTTTCGACATCGCAATGTATCTCGCTTGCTCGTATCACGCTGCTCTCACTTTCTATGTGTCTTACTCACTCTTCATGGCGCCTTTCTCGCACTCAATGTACCTTACTCACTCTTGTCACCTCTTTCTCGCTCTCAGTGTGTCTCATACGCACTTGATATGTCTCGCTCTCGTTTGCAACGTTGCCTTCCAATGTTGCCGATGAAATATAAGCCCAAGCACCCCCTAACGAGCTTCCGTGCCACGATAGAATTTGCCGCGCGAATTTCGAGTGGAGAACGTTAAACGGACATTATTATATATATGAATATATGATCGTAGATTAATATTAAACCCATATTAAAACAAATAAACCGAATGATTTTCAGTAAAAAGGTTTTTTCTTGCTATAATTTTGAAAAAGCAGAAAACACGTTAAAGAGTATGTACAATAAAACGGACTTATAAAAAATGGTTAAGATCATCGAAAATTGGTATTTTAAGATTAATGTTAGTCGGTTTCATAATACACAATATTCATTGCCGTAACTAAAAGTATTCGGGGAGTGTATAGTTAAAATCAGCATGGACTTAATGATAGAAAAATAAAATATGTTTACACTAATGTGTATTTTTATTATATTTCTGTGAAACATAATGTCGTCCGTCAATACTAACCTAGTGTCGTCGTCCAGAAAACCATTACATGTCGGTGACATCCAATTGGTATTGCGCGTAAAGCTGTAAGCAAATGACAGTGGTAACATTTTCCGGCCCTAACCAAAGATTCTTGTTTGTTCTGACGAACGACAGAAGCAAAATGATTTTTCTGTATTTCTTATTCTAAATGGACAAAAAAGAACTCAATGGTGAAAACTGAACTCTGCTCAAAAAATTTGCATTCTGCTATGCTTCCCGCGGTACAACAGAAGCTCTAAAATGAATCATTTCGTTCCCGGTATATGTCGGATCATATGACTTTCAAACTACATATATCTTTCTTAAAATAGATTAGCCATCTACGGCTAATTCTTCAGCTACAGATAATATTGTCCCTGTACCTTTGTCGATTTGCTACCGGTCTTTATGTCACTATCGTCCCCAGTAACAATGTTGTCAGACAGCATGTCACGAGTAGTAATAAAATATCGAAAAACATATGATCTGACAGGGTAGGGTCATATATCCGGTTTTTACATTTACATGTAAAAAAAAGTAAAACAAAAAAGTGTAGAGATAGAAAATTTAATAAACTTAAATCTATCCCATTTTAAATGTATTAGGTGTACAACTTTGCTTCCACCGTTGCCAAGGATGGACAATACTTTGAATCATAAATGTATAACCAGTTTTTTACAATAAAGCCCTAATTTCAAAAAATGAACTGGCGGAAGCAAAATTCTACACCTAATATTAGGTTGATGCGTATGAAATGTTGGATTTCTTAGCGAATATATAAAATCGTATATTTTTTTTCAAAAGTTATTGATTTGATCAAACTATGTTCTATTTGTTTGAATAAACTTTTCGCAATGATAATTTGATGCATAAATGCTTGGATTTAAAGAAATTCTGATTTTTGGAATCAATAAATTCTAATATAGAATTTTTCAGACTGTCTTCATTTTCATACTGTTTATCCCGTAAAAACAATTCTAAATGTTTAAAAAAATTAAAGTCGGTTCGTAAAAGTTCTGATGAATAAACTGGGTGCTGCAAAATTTCATATTTCTACTTATTTAATTTTGGAAATGCGGTACTAACTTATGTTTTTCATCAATGTATTTTTTTCATCTTGCCAATTTCAGAAAGGTGTCACAATATTGCTGTATAGTCGACTTTTATTCTGATAGCAAGTTCCCTTGTAGATACGTTAGATTCGTTTCCATCAATGCTTTCAGAACATCATTAGTCACAAACGTTTTTCGTCTTCTACATGGTTTATTTTCTAGCGAAAATTCACCAGACTGAAGTTATTCTCAAATAAAAACATAACGTAGGTAGGAAGACAAACCGTGAACGTGTAAAGAAAATCCGAAATTTCATATGCACCAACATTTCAATAACGCCATAAAAAAGTAAGAATATAAATGTGCTTTTTATAAACTTTATGAGGAAATACAAAAAAAAATAGAAGCATATGGGGTCAAATCATCGATGTCTCTCCACGTAACTATCTATTCGAATAAGCTGGAAAGCATCGTTAGGCTGCCTCGACATAATGGTAGTAGGAGGAAGAAAAACAGCACGAAACCGCGCAGTTATGGAGGTATTCAAACAATTCAGATTGAGAGTATTTTTCATACAAAGACATTTCAAGGAAAGAAGCAATATTTTTCAATGACTTTTTATTCTAAATATTCTCTTCACAATTACGCATAATATTCTGTAATACAATATTGCAGTTTGGCCCTTAGAACATTACAAAAAATAAATTTGTTAGTCTTTACAGAAAAAAATTTTTGTTTCGTAATTTTTCCAAGAACGACCTATTAAACGTGTTCAGTACAATCCTCTCGAAGATAAGCATTTCATTCATTATGCGTCTTTCTCAAAATAGTACAAAAAAAAATGTTATTTCTTGCACTCGGGGTTTTGAAAATTATACGCGTATCCTTGCCCGTGTTCTACTTCACCTCCGACAGAGGCGCTAATTTTGCTATATTTATGGGAAACGCTTTTTAGTTTTTCTAGCTATAATTTCGAAAGAAGCACATAATAATTGTGATATTCGTATTCAGAAGAATTTTACGAAGGTGTGCTCAACGCCCAAATTAGAAAAAAAGTACAAACAAAAAATTTCTATCACGCAAAAATTTATTTTTGCGGAAATTTCAACCGATTTTTGAAAATTGACTTTGAGTGTACTTTCCGACACCTATCAAGCATCTTCAAAAAAACTTTCATAACAAATTATTGCATTTTGGCTTCAAGAAAGTTTAAAAACGAATTCGCTAAACTGGCTCGTCTGTATTTCCAGTTCCTCTTCCACACGATCTTGTCGTATCGATTCGTCTGTTTCTTTCCGAAGTTTCTCAATTTTTTCTTAAGGGTCCGCTGGAGTGACTTTTTGGTACTCTTAATTTACCTTGCTGATTTTGGGGGTATCTTGCGGACAAATTGAGAAACTCCGAAAAGAAAGACGAATTGATACGACGAGAATGTGTAGGACAGAAATTGGAAATACGGATAAACCAGCCTTCAATATATTTTTTTTCTACGAAAACGCAATAATTCCTTATCAATTTTTTTGAATATGCTTTATACGTATCGAAAGAAGCTCTCAGAATAGGTTTTTAAAAATCGCCTCAAATTTCTTCAAAAATAAATGGAGACTTTCCCGTTCAGGGAATATTTTGCTTGAGCTTTTTCCAAATTCGGGTCCTGAAAGCTTGTGCACAGAATTTTTCGAAATACGAATATTATAATTATTATGTATTTCTCTCGAAATTGTAGCCAGAAAAGTGCTTTGACCTTTCCCAATAAATGCTGTGAAATTAGTGTCTTGAAAGCTACGGTGGTGTAGTAAATAGAGGTACGGACTCCAACGCAGAAAACCCGGACTCGAACCCTGCCCATCGCCGATGGTTTTTCTATGTGATATGTATGCTGTGTAGCTCTGTTGATTCGGAACTCACCTTGAACAGTGGGTCCTAGGCCAAATGTGATATAAAAGTATGAATTAAAAAAAAAATGAAAAAATTAGCACATCTATCGGCGGAGAAATAAAACATGAAGAGAGTTACACTTATACTTTTCGAGGCTTTGGGTGCCGAAACAAAATTTAAAAAATTTCTTTTTACGAAATGCCGTCTCTATGCAACATTTCTTAAATGGACCAATTGCGGAAGATTTTTTAGGGGAATCTTTCAGAACACTTCGCAAAGTGCATTTATGGTTCTTCACACTTTCAAAAGTTATGTAATGTTGAAAGAGATTTACTGCTTTGTCAGAAATTTGGAAGGGACAAAGGAAAATATGGTTGTAGTAGCGAGAAAGGAAAGCAAAACTGTGGAATTTGCAGATCCTGCAGCTGCGATATCAGTCGAGTGCAACAAAAAGTACATGGAAATTTCTTCATTCCAGATTTTTACGTACCACTATGGCTTGTCGCGGGTTCTATTTTTTGGCTTAAATTCCCTATTTTTCTCAATTCTTTACTTTGCTTGCCAACGCAAGCTAATTAATTCAAAACTGATAGCATATATTTTAAATAATTTATACAAATTTACCATATACATATCGCATATCAAACATATCGCATACATACTACGTACCAAAAACTTTTTTCGAATAATTGCGCATAAAATAAATTAGAGACAACATATAAAAATATAGAGTAGTGAATAACATGATCTAGTAAAATAGCGCACCTTCGTCATACTTCTTGAAAGAAAAACTCATAATATTTATACCTGAATCAGATAAGTGATTTTGCCATGTATAAAAGAATCTCGTGTACAAATTTTTTCAAATTAACACTTATTTTAATATTTAATGCATAATGTTTGTGCAATGGTATTTTTGCAAAATTTAAATGCGCCTAAAAATATTTTCGCGCCAATTGTGGGACATTTAAATGTTTGTTTTTAAAAACTCTATAAAATGAGTCTACATCAATATTTAGTACAACATTTTTTTTTTATCGTGAAGGTCGGAGTTTCCGATGTAAGAATGAAAAACAATTTCGTTCATGTGGCTCCCTTTGCTGGCCTTACAGTAAGTTATCCTGCGAGTTATTTTAAGACAAAGTTTTTAAGTAAATTCTTTCGAGATTTAACGTTTTAAATACATAAATTTTAGTTATGAAATATCCGTTAGCTGGAGAAACTAATCATCATTTTAATTGAGACTTTTCAGCAAATTATACAAGGTACGCATATTTCCTTGTTCTTTATACTTACTTGAACCCATTCACAGGCTTAGACACTTTTTGAATGGATAACGGCGAATGGGTAATGCGAACAATTTATAAACAACTTTTTTCGGCGGCTTGCAATGCGTGGACGAATCGTGCACGACGTCATCTTTACACGGTGTGTGTGGCAGGAGGGGGGGGTTCGTGTATGTGTACGCGCGCACGCTATTTCACGGGAATTACGTCAGTTACTTACAATAAAACCCAAACATTATCTACTTATCAACACCATATCGATATATAATATGTAATATATAATGATAAGGAAATATATAACCACAAGACATTATCAATATAAACAGTAGAAATATATGCATTGGTAATACAGAAACTTTCTACATTGAGTGAAAGAAACGATAAATCATTGATAAATCCAGATAAATCATTGGTACACAATTAAATGCATTTTTCACTGTAAACAATTAATATTAATAAAATTTCTTCGCATGGCTTTATCAATTTTCTGGTGGTAAATTTTATATATATAAAGATGCCAAAACTGCTGTTCTTATTCCGAAATTGTCGTATACATATATGTGTTGTATCAGACTTGAATGAGGTTAATATGAAAAATACATCTATATAACTACTGATCAGTGAGGCGATTGTAGGGAGAAATAACGTTTTTTTGTAAGAATAAATATTCATATCTTTTGTTAGGCGTAAGAAGACATTAGCTTTATTAACCATATAGAGTACGGTTGGTCAAATCGTACTCCTTAAGAAAAATACCGTATAAAGCAAGGAAAATTAAAGTTAAATGTGAAGGAAAATTAGGGGAAGGTTGCTTAAGTCGTACCAGTGCTTAAGTCGTATCACTTGCATTTTGATTAAACTACGACGACGACAGCCCATACAACGGTAAGCAAATATACATCTGAGTCAACCAAATTGTTTTACGTATTATTGTCTGCCGTAAATCAGCCTCGTTGTAAATTCTTTCAAGTAAGTTTATTTAAATTTTCTTATAATTTTCTGCACATGTTTGGTAGTTAACTTTGCAAGTTAACTATTAATGAAAATATCCTCCTCATTAAATATAAATTCAGTAGCACTTACATAATCGTTTGGTCGAAATAAAACCGTATTAATTTTAATCAATATTAAGTTATGCTTACTATTAAATTGTGCCATATGTTAAGTCATACCTGTATGAGATTCCTAAATCGTACGGGTATGACTTCAGAAGAAAATAAAACAGCAATTAAATATTTTACCTCTTATTCCAATAAACCAAAGCAAAGAGTTCCTTCGATGCTGTTCCTCGTAAGTCGAAATAACGTTAACGCAGAGTAAAGAAAACATAAAAAATGTGGCAAACAAAAGAAACGCAATAATAAATAAAAACAAATCAATATTAAAAATTAATAAAAAGAAAACCGATCAGTTTTGTTTTTTTCGTGGACAAGATTGGGAGGAAAACATGATTAACTGCTTGAAATGCAAATCATGGGTGCACGATGTACGCCCTGGGATTTACAAAAAAAAAACAATAAAATTTGTATGTCATGTTTGTATTAACTGAATACCTATGTGTCACGTAAACAGACTAGAAAAAAATACGTTTTAATTATTATTATTGCTTAATTGAATTCTTAGATACGACTCGGGAAACCGATTGCTTTAGTCGTATCAATATAAGTGTTTAAAGATTTAGTTTGTCTTACGTAAAAGCATATATGTTTTCTGAGTTCGTCATAATAAATAACAACAATATTAACACAAGTTTTGAATAATACATTTAATTTCTATTTAATTAATAAATCCTAAGCTTTATACTATTTTCTTCTTAAAGGGTACAATTTGACCAATCTTACTCTATTGGATATATCCTGACTCCGCAACAAGGTTTTATTCGAGATCTGAAATGGTACTAAATCTATAAGGATTCAATTTATTATTTTTTTATATTATTCAAAATACATAAGTGTAAGTAGGATATGGCTAAGTAACAAACTTATAAAATGAGAATTTCTATTAAAATCTTAACTAGCTTAATGTAATGATTTGTCATCGATATTGTTATACTCAAAGCCGTGCCTTTGTGGAACGGATAAGGAACATCTCGCATTAAACGATTGTTTTTAGGCTAGATAGGGTTGTAAGAGGTGTACAAAAATTCCAAAAAAAATTCTTATTAATTGCTTTCCTTAATTCTCACGTAATAACGGTATTAATATAATTAACATTATTAATTAATTAGTATAATTAATATAATAATTATTATAATCTCAATATTAAATTGAGGTAGAAATACATTAAATTATCAAGAAATAACAGAATGCGAATGCTCTATATAATACACGTGATTGCAGATAAACATTCGGTAATTCGTAAAAGAATGGGCAACATTAAAAATGACACGAATGAGTGAAGGTAAAGTTCAGTTTTCTTTAATTAATTAAATAAATAGATAATGGTACAATAAATAGAGTTATAATTGGAAGCAATAAGTTTAATAATAACAGAATAGATCTTTGATTTATGCGAAAAGTTAATTGAGCTTAAAAAAACGTCGAGGCTTTTATAATGGCTTTAGTGAATATTTTGTAGACGTCGGAAACCAACTTTGCTTACCGTTTTGCAGACCGCTCGGAAAAGAAGCCAAAGTCGAAAATTACCAAGTACGATTTTCTTTCTGGTCGATCAAATCGAATGACACGCATTCGATCGTGAATTAATTTTCAAGAGAATGTGGAATGTGCGCATGTGCATCGCAGGCGGGGAAAAAATGAGAATTCTAGAAGGAATCACGAGTAAGAGTCGATAAAATATGAATTATCGGATAATGTGCAAACATTGATCTGGCGCAGGGTAACTGTGGACAAAATTAAATTTTGCGATCTCGAACGACTTCAGAAGTCAGCACCGTCGCTCGGCCTTCAGAGGCTACATAAAACGGCGCGGACGGACAAAAATCATTTTTCGCAATTGCAGTGAAGAATCAATATGCCTTATCTTCCTCATTTATTGTATTTTTGTGTACATTTCCTTTACTGATTTTTATTCTGACAGAAGAGAGAAGAACGAAGAACGGAACTAGCATTAAATTCTTAACATTAAGTATACATTAAGACGTATGTATGGAAGAATGAGTAGATCTAGTTTAACTCTTTGCACTCGATGTTTTTTTTTATTCATATTACCAGCAACTCGAAGCAATTTCAGTGGAAAAATCATATTTGCATATAAGTAAATGATATGTGCATTAAAAGGAAATTAAAAGAGTTGCGACCGTTTTTTGTCACCAGAAGCAGAATATCCTATATATAATAGTTTTTACGATTTGTCTTTGTTCTTGTATTATGAACTGAAAATTATTTGCATTGTCTCCGTAGCAGAGCCCTCGAGTTTGAAGACAAATTTTAAATAGCTCCGCTCTGAAGCCCTTGAGTGCAAAGAGTTAAAGTGTGTTTCGAGATTTCAAACATAAGCAGTATAATTTTCTTTAACTTTCGCTTGTCCTGCATTTTATTTGATGGAGCATAGATTCCTGAATTCTTTCAGAGGTCCAAGGTTCTTGTGGTACTCGTGTTGGTTCTCTGACAGCCCTTAAAAGGTCATATATACGAGAGTGGTATCACAGGAATACCCCAGACACACCTAATTTACAATACACATCACTTAGTTATCACTCCCAGCCGTGACTGACTTTGTGTACCACTGCAGAGGCTCCTTGTATACGTGAGAACCTCTGTTGCTCTTGGTAAAAATTCCTTGTGAAATGATTTTTTCGTTTTATCTCTACTCAGCCCAATTTTATCCCTTTGTTACTGCTTATGCGTTTAAAAGCTGGATAAACAACTAACTGGATCTACTGCTTAGCGTATTTGTGCAAGACCTTATAAGGAATGAATGGGTTTAGTTTAGCTAATTATGTATGTAGAATGGTGGGTTGGGTGGGATGTCTCTGCTCCTAGCAACCTCCTTGTGGTGAGACCTAAGTAATCAGTATTCTTCACGATGAAAGTATATTCTCAAGATCCCGAGGAATAATGCACTATTGATGCGCAACCTTGAAAAACATACTTGAACATATTTGTTGAGTACGAACATTATATACAGAGTTGATAATTACTGAGCGATAAATTCAGAGTTTCTCCAAAGACATAGTTGTATCTTTTTGATCCTGAGTGCCCAAATACAAAACGATTTCACCCTTTCCTACGTTGAATAACCTTAGAAACAGGTCTCCGTACTTTAAAAATTATTCCTAAGATTTAAACGCGAGTAACTTATACGAAATAAATCTTTTTGATAGACATATTGCGTGTTCCCCAGAAGAAAACAGAAATATCATCAGTTAACACACTTCTAATACCTGTCGAACTTTACCGAACAATAAATTCAATATTTCTCCGAATACACAACTCTTTACTCTCAACCTTCTACACCCGAATATTATCCGATCCAAACGAATCTAGGCCAAATCAAGTTTCGTTGGTTGACAAATTCTAAGTACGCTCTAAATTAAAAATTTGTTCCAGGACCACTGAAAGAGAGCAAAGACAACCTAGAATACGACCGTCGATGGGAACTTTACGATCGACATGCGCGCGATTTACGAACTGTACAGAAACTTACAATCATGATCGGTGTAATACATATTATTGTATTTAGTTGCATTGTTCATGGAAGCAGGTAAACATAATATTACGGAACCTAATATAAATTATGATCAGTATAAGAGGATGGAAAAGGAAGATGTTAGCTTTAAAAGTGTTAAAAATATGTTTTAAGAAGAAGCTTTTGCATCCGAGTTGTTGCATATAAGGACTTCGTAACATTGATTGATCGACCGAGTGTTTCCATGTAAAATAAATTGCGGTTCTGACAGAAACCGATTCATAGCTCTGAAAAGGACCGTTTCATAATTCTGGAGAAAATACATTATAGGTCTGAAAAAAGAAGATCAATAATCAGTCCACCATCCGTGTCAAACAACTATCTGCTTTGATCTTTGTTCATTTGATTCGCGTAGATATGAACAAAAATTCGGTATACAATGTTATACATTTTTAATCAAAATTTCACACGAACATAAGGTATTTCGTGTTTGAACAATTGGCAAAGCAATTGGTGTTACAAAAGCATACGGAAACAACTCAGATACAAAAGATTTATCTTTCTATTTTTATTGCTAATACCCTCCTTTCCAATCTTCTTATACTGGTCATAACTTATATTAAGTTCCGTAATATTATATTCGCCTGCTTTTATGAAGAATGCAACTAAATACAGCAATATGTATTATACCTACCAAGATTGTAAGTTTCTTCGCAATTCGTAAATCGCCCACATGGCGATTGTAGAGTCGATAAATCAGGACCAGCCGATCGTTGCCGCTTGGCACCGCCACGATCGTATTCCAACTCCTTCCTCCCCTTCAGGGTTCGTGGACACATAAATGATTCAGTGTATATTCTATATGCTCGCTATGCTCTGTCAGCAAAGTCAATGAATAAAGAGAAAAGTTAAAACGTATACCGTAACATGGCGCCACAGGCTGAGATGATTTTACACCTTTAGACCTTCCAACCTGCCATCTTGAAGTCGTGTCGTCAAGGTGCAGTATAAGGCGGATGAACTGTTCGTAAGAAATTGTTTGAATTATTAGAAGCATTGTTAACTTTTTATACTAATAATTATGTCGGGAGGAGCTCTTTTTGGAAATAATGCTGCCCGCGGAGCTTCTAAAAATTTAGTCGAATTTAAAGCTGGAAAAATGACCATGAAGGGAAACATGGTTTACCCAGATACACGAAAAGGCCAACTTTACGTTTATCAATCTGATGATACGTTAATGCATTTTTGCTGGAAGGACCGCACAACAGGCACCGTTGAAGATGTAAATATTCTAGCTTGATAATATCTTGTAAAACTTTGACGATTTACACCCTACTGTGTATAATTTATATTGCTTTATTGGATCTTCATTTACTGGTCATTATATACCATGTACCTCGCAGGATTTGCTTATATTTCCCGACGATTGTGAGTTTAAACATGTACCTCAGTGCAAGACAGGTCGGGTTTACCTCTTGCGATTTAAGTCTTCAAGTAGAAAATTCTTCTTCTGGTTGCAAGTAAGTAAAACTTCATTTATAAACTTTCTTTGCATAACAATGTGTATTAAAAATAAATGTATCCTAGGACCTTAAAACAGACAAAGATGAAGAACATTGCAGAAAAATCAATGAAGTTTTAAA
Organism: Ampulex compressa; assembly: GCA_038496175.1. NCBI lineage: Eukaryota > Metazoa > Arthropoda > Insecta > Hymenoptera > Ampulicidae > Ampulex > Ampulex compressa. The sequence goes on from JBCFXI010000656.1 coordinate 24,206, forward strand.
TAATCCACCTACACCTGGATCTCAACGAAGTGGAAATGCTAATTCGGATGGAGACTTGCAGAATTTATTAAATAATATGTCGCAACAACAGCTGATGCAGTTGTTTGGGGGTGTGAGTCAAATGGGTGGCCTAGGCAGTTTACTAGGTACTATGAATAGACCGCATGGTTTTCAAAGTACCAGAGCTTCGACCACGACAACATCTACTCCTGTTACTACTAGCGTTGCTAGACCACCAGCTGCACAAACGCCTGCACCAACTGCCGCAGTTGAATCTCCGAAATCAAGTGGTAAGAAAATACTTTTCATGACTGATATAAGCTGATTCTCATATATTGTTATATAGGTAATAACAAGACATCAGCACGACCATCAACATCTTCTATACCTGTGGCAGCAATGGGTACCGGTAATAAGATTCACCTGAGTGATTTGCAGAATTTTTTGTCAGAAATTCCAACACCAGCGAGTGCAGATAATGGTGTTCAGGTAATATCTTTATTTAAATGATCATGCTTAGCTCAAAAGATAAGTCAGATTTAGAATAAAATATAAGATATTGTTCAGCTTTATAATAGGATAAAAAATATTATCTTTGCCATAGTTATTAATTATTACCCTATTTTTTATGCATATATTATAACAAAGTTTTAATTTCTTAACATCAAATTGTAAATATATTAAAAGATATGGTGTAAGATTCAGGTTATTTATGAGTGCAGTTTAAATTGCTAGTGTAAGTTTCTATTCGACTCTTGCTTTCTTCTGTTCTTCTGGAAGCATGAAAGTAGGAACAAGGAAGAGACGATTTTGGATCAAGAGTATCATCTTTAGTATGATTCTTCCAGGAAAAAGATCAGAGCTTTGCCTGCAAACAATATATTTATTTATATGCAACACAGTATTTTCTTTTATATAGTATAAGCAATGTGTGCGGCAACAGTGGACTGTGTAAAAGTGTGGTAAATGCTTGTTTGCAATTTGCTTTGCTTGACAACATTCTGTATGTATATTTTCAAACATTTTTCCTTTTGCAAAATATTGTACAGGCTATGCTGTACAAAAGGTAATATTCATATATACTGGAGTTATATAATCTGTCTGTGATATTCATAATATAACAACAAAATCTGAAAACTCTCAATATTGTAAATACTCATACCAAAAGATGAAGCCGAGATTAGCAGATAAAAATTAACAATATTCTACGAACAATACTTCAATGTATGTAGCACAACTCTTTTGATAAGATTACAGCCCCCTCCTATCTATTTTACTTGAAAGATACCAACACAAGGGCAATGGTTAAAATATACCATCTTGTTTGTGTAATTTTCTTCATTTTTTTTTTCTTATTAATTTATATTCTTGCATGATACAGATTATTTTATTTGAGAAGATTATTATACAATTTAAAAACAGTAAGCTCCGTGGGTGAATCTACAGGTATATGTGCTAATTATTTTGTTTTCTTTGTTTCTTATGTGTTTTAACCATCAATTACAAGAGTTGAATGTATAGGAGATCAGTTTATATTGATAGTAAAGCTGGAATGCGTAAAGCTTTTAGAGTTCTTGATTGAGCTATTTGTAGGTGCTGTTATTATCAGGTGTATAAAGTGTCATGTTAGATGGTATCAGTTCACAAGTAGTATGCAATTCCATGCTTGTGCTTTAAGACCTTTTAGTGTAATTATCGATTTTTTTAAGTAATTAAAATTGTGCATCTTTTAAATAATTGTTTTAAAAATATTTTGTAAATATCAGCAAAAACTGTAATACCTAAACAATTGAGAAAATCAATATTTTTATATACATTGTGCTATAGATAGGTAATATTAATATTTTTATTTCGGATGAAAAATATTTTTAGAAAAACAAACAAGCTCCAAGAAACATGATAGAATACTATACTTTGAGATATAGCAATTTTGAAACTTATCTGCTTATAGATAATAACATTATCTAGAAGTCATGTGACTAAGGAATGATAGCTAACGTATTCTATGTTTTCGTGTATTTACCCCTTCCCTCTTAAGACATAGTAAGGTTTTAATAATCCATAGGAAAATTACATTACCTTGTAATACTGTTGTATTCTGTTCTTATTTAGTTGACGTTGATGCAAGGCTAATTAAGTTTCATTTTACTAGTGAATTCTATTGGAATACTTTGTTCTTACTGTTTTTGCTTAGGATATTCGAGTGTTCTATTGTACGTTTTTAGTTGAGAGTATATTTCTCATAAGTATTGTTCACTGAGGGGATATTAAAGTAAATTAGTAGAATCAGTCTTGTTTACTTACTCATCTACAAATATCCAACAATGTATACATTTTGTTCATGTCGTAGAAATCTGTGGTATCATCAGTAACTAGACTGCAGTACATAAACATAAAATAAGACTAGTGAATCAACAGACAGAGGCATGGTTTTTTCGTTGTTTAATGCTATTCTTCACATGAACTTTACCTGGCTGTCGGAGACACTGGCTCTGCTGCATAGTTGGGGAAGTTTCTCTGGGATGTTATGTTGTTTTCGCCCAGCTACAGCACAGCTTATTGTCCGGCAGAGGGGCGTAGCAACTGAGCTGACCAATGCCATCCCGGCAGCGATCTCTTCCACGGAGACTCTGGAGCGTGCTATGACCATGCACTTACCACCAGGGGACAACCTGTGTACCACGCTATCATCTCCCCAGTTCTCCCAGGCGCTATCAATGTTCTGGTCTGCTTTGCAGTCGGGCCAGGCGGGCCCTATCATCCGTCAATTTGGCTTGGGACCAGACGCTGTCAATGCTGCAACAAGTGGGAACATTGAGGAATTCGTCAGTGCCCTGGAGTCAGAGTCAAAGAGTGACCAAGGACAAATGCAGCAAGGACAAGATGACAAAAGTACGAAGCAGTCATCCGCAACTAGTCCTGACAAGAAGGACGATGATGACGAAGGGATGTGCTTAGATTAAGGATTTTAATTTGTACAACCCTTTACTTTGAAACATGTTACTTTTGTTTAGAGTCTACCTAATATGTATTGCATTACAACCCTTTGTGTATAATAAATAATTCTTCAAAAAGGAGAAAATAAAAGGCAAGAATAAAATGTGCATTAACACACAAAAGAATAGGCATAGAAAACGTTTATTAATCCTATCAATATTGATCATTTATATGCTTCTGTTATGTGGTTATTAACAATTCTGTTTTTACACGAACTTCTTTTATATGATTTTGATTTACCGCGAATTAGACAAAAAATGGAATTCTTTTTTTATAGGACCCATTTTGATTTAACACGATCAACCCAAATTCAAAGAAGGAAATTATGCTTTACTTTTATTTTTATAACTACGCCATTGGAGGTATTTTTTTTACACGTGTTCTTCGGGAACGTATCTATCATGTAAAAACAGAATTATGTGTATACTATTCACTAGCATAATTTTCTATCTTTTTCATGATCCACAATGTAATACATATAGATAAATACGTATAAATTTATTTTATAATAGCAACCAGAATTTTTATCAATATAAAGCAAACGTTACTTCCATTTTTCCTATCTTACAGTGTAACATATTTTAGTACCAAGAAATTAAAAATCAAGCGTGCTGACAAGTCACGTCCTTTAGAAAACTTAATGGCGGGAAGGTAACATCCAATGAATGCTCTTTGTTTACGACGCACAAGCGTATCATTGGCGCGCAGTGGTAATCGATATATAGCATTGTGCCCTGCTATGCTTCTCGAAAGATAAAGCGCCAAACTATGTCATATTACTAAACACGGCATTCTTTTAATGGATGTAATTTTGGGAATTTATTAATAATATTTGTAACTTTATTCTTACAAAAAAAAAAGTTATGCAGTGAAACATAAGGAGCTTGGTACCCAACGCGTGAATTGTGATGTTAGGTGTTTGCGTGGTTAATTCGCGGGAGTATTTCATTGGCTACTTGGTCATGACATCATTCAGGACCGGCCGAAGCATTGAACTATATGTGGATAGAGATTTCAGCAAAATACGCATCTCATATGTCACGTGTTGTACTTATGTTTATAGTACATTTGTACATTCGATAAAAGTTATTATACAAAAGTTATTCAACGAAATGCAATTACAATAACAACTAAAAAAAAATCCTTAATAATAACAAGTGTATTCTTAAGATTTGTACGTTTAAAAAGAGTTACTGTCCCGCAATTGTGATATCACCAATATACTATAACAAATTGCAATATGCCTATGAAAATATAATTTTAAGTAGTAGCTCTCGTACACAATTAAAATATGTTACACCAATGATTTTTAAAGTACACCATTCTTAGAGTCAGTTTTACCATTTTATTTCTTATTTTACCTTCAAGGTGAATTGACTTATTTTACAGCGAAGGTCCTATAATCCCTATTTTAGCTTAAATTTCTAAAGTAATTCTCTTTGGGAGTGAAAAAGTGGTTGTAATGTGAAAAACATACTTTACTGTAACCGCAATATTAGTGTATTCCCATTGTTTTGTAAACAAGCGCAAGAAGGAACTAACAGTGCCTGCCTGCAAGCACTTGTTACGTTCCTGATCGGTCAGACATGCGCTCTCGTTCGTACCTCGAACGAATAGTGGGGATTCCCTCGCGAATGCTGATCGCTAAATGCTTCGGCGAATTTCGCTAAAAATCGCGCGGTGAATTTTGCGGATCGCGTAGCGTATCTGTTTGTTGTCGGAGTTGCAAGTATAACCGAGCGTTCACTCGCGGGCAGTGTTAGAAGCTGGGACTAGTGTCATCGTGAAATAAACGCGGGTACCGCAATAGTGGCATGTTGTGATAACGCTACTAAAAAGGGGCGGGGAAGGGGAGGGATAGCCCGGATGTGTGCGAGCGACTCTCATATTCACGTGCGGCCGCGTCCATGTACAATGGCAACCTTGACACTTGGTGATCGTTTTTGGCGGCTCGGTCCCACGCGCACTGAAATCATGTCTGGCAGGATCGTGTCGTGGGTGAAAGCGGTCACCGCTGTCGTAGAGGAGTCCTGAAAATTGTCGAGAGTGCTGGCACACGCGGCTGTATAATCCGCGATACGGGAATTGCAACACATTGCGCCCGCAGTCGTTTCCGCGGTACGATTCATACCAAATGGTATACGCGAGGTTTTCGTTTTTGATTGTCATTACCATGGTATTAGTAGATTAGGCAAATACGTTTATTCCGCGAGAGAAAAACTGGTGGGAAAATTATCCTAGGATAAGGTTAGGTAGCGACAATCATCACCGGTCGATGCCCTACGAAAATACGTATGAATCATCAACGGACCAGTGCTATGTTTTCATCGGTAGAGCTTTGGCATTACATCGCACGCGCATACTTGCGTGTGTGTATACGCGTACAACCACGTGTACGTATTTACGCGCGCATAAAGTGTGTCATGAAAAGTTTAATGTGAAAGATGCATTTTTGGAACATACGGCCGGCCGGCTGACATTTCACTATCACAGAATGCATATCTTTGTGCGCTGATGATATCACCTTGCGACCGATCGGACAACCTAATTTTTTCTTTCAAGTGGTCACAATGAAAACAGCACGATTTGACTATTGAATCGGCATACGCTAAACGCAAATTACTTGTGTGTACTTGAACACATGCAGAAGTTTCTCACGATAATTCTTCGTAACTGTGTCTGAAATCACATAAAATTTGTCCCCACGTTTTTTCACCGTCAATATTGAAAAGGATCGTGAACGTGATATGTCATATCGACACATGCGAAGTTTATTTGGAATAGCGACAGGCTCGTTCTCTTCGATCCGGCACAAGTCTCTCAGATAAGAATGGCGAGACGCAGAGTCCCGGTCGAAAAACTTAAACGTTTACACGATTCCGGTGCCCAAGTAAAAACATTCTTTTCCATCGTAATATTTCAACGTTTACTTCCCTTCCGCGGTGTATTATCATTCCACGAATACCGCATCTTCGGGCATAGAATGTACATTTCGGAAAACATCGCGCCACGCAACATATCGGGATTATGAATGGTGGTTCATCTTGTGTAGATGTCAGGCCGCCATTGACTGACGCTTATGTCGATGTGGATCAACACGCAATTTTTTCACTGATCTAACAATGCGATTGATTATATTATCGATATTGTAATAAAGAAATTATATTATGTATTCTTTCACTTGTGATGCTGAAGGTAACTGGTATTTGAAGCAGAAAAAAAATCGTTTACATTAATACTTGATATGAACATGCGGAGTTTGTTGAAAATTGACACCTTGTCTTTGGAAATAATTTCTAATACGTAGGCGGGCTCGGTGCGTCGTGCGTATATTACATGCAATACCCTTTTTCATATTACGCGATAAAAAAGTCGTTGAGTTATTAGTGAATGCAGATAAACGAGTAATTTTGATTTTGAATACGCTTTATTTACGTACAGGTAAAAATATTCGTTTCATGCGGATAAGCGTCGAGCGCCGGAATTATGTCATATTTTCTCGTTAACTGCTTTACGTATGCAACGGTCGAGATACAATCTGTTTAATGCGTGCGGACGACATAGTGTGGTTTGTTTATGCAGTGGAAAATGTTAATGTGAAATAATCTGCAGTGCAAAAACTTTTGTATGTTGTAAATCGCCTCGTACGAGTTACTTACAAAAGGTGAGTAGATGAACGTTCGTACAAAGTGCACAATGCTTCTCTAATATTCGTGCCTTTGAAATTTCTATCACGGGGTAACGTCAACAGAAATAGCCCTACTACATTACTATCACAGATTCTGTCGTATCGAAATATCTTTTCTTGTGTTTATTTTCACTGATCTAACTCTTGGTAATGTTACTTATTGTTGTGGAGGGTGTCTACTTTTGTCTCTCATTTCTGTGTACCTTTTGCAATACCAGCCTGTAGTTTTTTTCGATGACTATTTTGCGATGATAACCAAGAATAGATTCACAATAAATACCACAAAACGTTTAATTTCTCTAGTGTAACTAAAATATTGTTACATGAGTCAGCCTAACACTTTAACAAGAAAAAATGAGATATAATAGGCAATCTTTATGAGAAGTTTTCCGTATAGATATATCAAAACAACATTTTTTTAACATAAAAAATATGTTGAGAATGTAAAGGTAAACGTGCTTTTTACAGTTGGTTGTAGTATTTATAACGATAACGCAACGTAATATTAAAACTGTGTCTGTCCAATTGCATTGAATAATTCAATGCTTGTTGGAAAATCGGTTCCATTGCTTTCGGTCTCAAATGTAAGATTCAAGGATGCGTGCGAAATAACAGCGCTGTATGTAAAAAAATACAAGGACGACGATGAGGCGATAGAGAAAGACAAGGAATAAGTTGCACACTTTGTTAATGCATTGGTGAGGAGCGAACGGAAGAAAAAGACAGGAAATGGACGAAGAAGAAGCAAGCGTGGAGAGAGAACTAATGAACTTGAAAAACGAGCTGTGCAGGGCATGGAAGTTTTATACATAATCCAGTATATTCGATTTCACATATAATATATATTATTTAATTGAGGCGTTATAAATGTAAGGAGTACCTTCGCAATTTTTTTTACAAATCATTAAAATAGCACGAGGTAAATATTTGAAGAAATGAATCATATGGAAGAATAGGTTATTGCATCGCAATCAAGTGTTAGCTTAAGTTGGAATCTGGATATTTCATCAGATATCACCTCAAACATCATCCCCCTTAATGTGTGCACGAATCTGTGTGCTTTTTGAAAGATTCAATTCGCAGTAATTTTACGTTAAATTGTATTACGTTTAACGTCGGTATTTATCCGTAAAGAGGGCGGCTTATCATCTGCGTTTGAAAGATAGTGTGCTTAGATAATGTACAATAATACTGATTTAAAGGAATTGATTTCATTCTGTAGCCATAACTGCGTCGTTTACGATTTTCTGAAATTTATTCGAGTATATCACATAATTGAACTTACTATATTTCGTAATCTATGTTATTCTTCGTAGTCGTAGAATTTTCACGAATATATTTTAGTCCGACATCTTCCGTCAATAAAATTACATTTTTCCATCTTGAAATATAATTATTAATACTTTGCACTCGGACGTCTTTCCTGAGACATGAAAAGCTTTTTAATAATTACGCAGAATAAATTTGTGGGAGTTGAAATTCTTTAAGAATGCATTTTTTTTTTAGGTTTGCTTTTCCAATGACACAAATAATTAAATTAAAATGAGGTATATATACGGAAATATATGTTATAAAAATATCAGTCATGTTATGTTGAAAGACAACATTTGAACCGTCTTTACAGTGGTCACAGCACTTCTGTAACTTCTCTACTTAAAGAAATGTAATATGGGTGAATAAGTCTGAAATAATTTTAGATTATACCATTCATATGAGTGGCATTAATTGTATGGATTAATGTACTTCTATATATATAGAGAAAAGTATTTTTTCCAGACTAGAGACACGTGTATTTAATTTCTGCATAAACCAAACTTCAAAAGAAAAAGACAATCAAAAACTAATTCCTCATTAAATATTTCTTAAATTTCTGATTCAACAGCTTAGGAATGTGATTTACAAGAATCATAAGTACGTCCTTTCACATTATTTTTGAAGAACAGACTGTACAATAAATTATATATTTTTAATGTGATAGGATGAGATATAGACTGCACTGTTTGCTTACATAGAAAAACACTAGGTATAAGATGCTAAACAAATTATTATAATGACACAGGTTTTAACACATTATGATACATTTTAGTGATTGCATACGTTAGAAAAATATGTTATACAATTTATATTTCTTTTTATCAGAAATGTATCTCTTAATGTTTAAAGATTTATATAAATGAAATGTCTTTGTGCGGCCCTTGTATGTATAGTTTCCTGATATTGTCTAGTTGCTAAAACACACTTGAGAAGGCTGATAGTGCAGTGTTAAATACAGGTTATGATATTGAAGGGAATATAGTACAACACATCATCTGCTCCTTAATCTCATTTATTAATATATGTTTCATTATTCAGTTATATTACACTAGCAAGATCATATTTTTCCTGAAACAAATATGTAAAATTTGTATATGAAATAGAAACAATAGCTAAAGGCCATTGATTGCAGACACTGAAATTACATTTGTACTGGTTTCATCATTAGAAGTTTATTGTGGAATAAATCTTTGTTACAATAAAAATAAAGATTAATATATTATTTTATATCTAATTGTATAGAATGTATTTAAATGTATATTTTTAATATAGTACATGGATAATTTAATCTTTCTTGTAAATAATCTTACTGAAATCAGTTCATGCAAATTTAGTCAACGGGTTTTAATGTAATGAACCTTGAAAGTATAAATGCTACTAGGAAAGTTCCTGCTACAAAGCAAGCAACAAAAATATACCAGGTTTCCTCATCAAAGACATCTGTAAAAGCTGGTACTTGATTGTAAAGCGTATCAATAAGTTTCATATTGTAATCTTTATTGTTGGGTGTATGACCTGCCATCTTGTGTAACAAAGCTAGGTTACTAAGAAAACAATAACTGAAGTGTTTAAAAAGTCTCCAAATCGTTAAAGATTATACGAGAATGTATGCAGATAGAATATTAGGCTGTATCCAATTTAATTCCTTTCTCCTCTTTTACACCCAACTGATTGTGAAGTGAATCCCAGCAAAATTCTGAATTAATTTATTGGTATTAAATCTTCACTGTGAATTGACAATGTAGGTTAGTTCGAACGTGAAGTTATACGAATAAAAATAAAAGTCACAATTTTTTAAATAACGGATCAAAAAAATAAAAAAATCTGAATTATTGTCAAATAATCTACATCAACCTCCTTTAAATCAAAATTTGTATATATCTCAGTAAATAAATTTATAGAAGAATTATCAAATTATCAATGGTTCTAACCAAGCAGTTCAACTCCTCTACGCTTGCTTTCTCGTTTTGGTCTGTTCCTCTTTCTTCTTTTGTTTTGCTTCTTCACCTTTTCTTCTAAAATTTTCTGCTGCTCAGCTATTTCCTCTGGGCTAGGAGGTATCAAACTGGTGACATGTTTATTGTAAATTTCTAAGATGTTCAAGGATGACAGATTTGTGCTTTTTACTAGCACTTTATCCCCTGATTCTGTAATAAAAAAAAGTGTAAAATCCAGAATTGAACCTTAAATACTAAAAATCATCATCCAGCTGTAAAAATTAATCTATTCATTTTAAGATTAATAAGTTTAATATTTACCCAAGTTGAATGTAATAGTTGGCTCAGAACGGTCGCATAAAATATTTGTTTTTATTATACAATTTGGATTTGTCGCAGCAATTTTTGCGCCACTAATGTGGAAAAGAAAATCTCTGTAAATATAACGCACACTACAATGTTATATCTATGTTGTATAGTATATTGTTTACATATTTGTATATATGCTTTACTTATTTTTCAGTAAAAATGGCTCAAATGGAACAACAATTACCAATACCAATGCCAAACTTAAGCACCTTACGCATAACCACAGCTGTATCCATGTTTGGTAAGGCTTATGGATGTGGACAATGCAGTGGTAAGTGTAATTCTTTTTTAATTCATTATGTAAAGCATGATACAAATACATACAAATCAAAAATTTGTTCAAACCTATTTTTATAATAATGCAGTAGAAATATTGTGATTTTGCTACAAAGGATATTTTTAAGAAAAATTTGTTTTGCACTTTCTTTAATTTTCCGGTATTTTTCATAGTGAGATGTTACTGGTAGAATTGTCATTGCACTTAACATTTCTAATGATTTTTACCCATTATACCTTTATACACGCTTATCTTTCTTACCTTTAACGAAAATCACGATGGATAATTTAAAAAATTACTGATTTATGCCTTAAGCAACGTTTCTTAAAATCTCCCTTAATCTCAATATTCGGTTTTATTACTCTGTAATAGTGGTACTCTATTGAAAGGTTCTTCTAAAAATAGCGAAACCACGTATCGTCTGCTAGCTAGTGTGGACTTCTACGCGTGCGTGAAGTATTGACGTCATCCGCGTTGCCAACTGTAGCACTAGTAGTAGCAGATCGTTACTTATTGAAAAACTAAGTAGTTCGGAAGCAATTATATTTTTGTTGTGTAAAAACAAATTCTGCTTAGTAAATATATATTTTCATTTTAATTATAAACTATCGACGTATTTTATAACAATCCGACGATGTATCTTTCCGGTAATTGCTATTTTGTTCATTAGTAATTTGAACCTACCCTGGATTTGAAACTATTATATCGTCGCGTTCTAAATTATTATAAAGCATAATTCAAACAATGTAATAGTTTGTAACTATCTGTGAACAGTTTAAGCAAGACATTGAACTAACCTCGTCTCTTTAGCTTGCTCGTGGAAAGGATCGAACTGTACGACAACCCTTTTAACAGGCTTTAAGTTGAGGATTCTCAGTTGCTTAGCTATTGCACTTATAATACCCTTCGAACGTGTACGTGTACCACTAAAAGGAATCGACATCTCGGAAATAATGGAGCACGCACTCGTGTGCAACACTTTTCTTCAGCGATCGGATTTTTAGGGAATGCAAGTTACCACCGCAATGATACCAACTGAGAGATTTAGTAAACTACTGTCATTTACAGTAATTTTATCAGATATGGACTACTGTGTTTAAAATTATGCTGACAAACATAAAATATCTTATAACAAAATATCAATATTAGCAACGTTAATGTATTAAGATTTTTTTACGTAAGTTAAAAGTATGTTACATAATACTTTCAAGAATAATATTTGTATTTTGTTTTTATATGGAATTAATATTTTGTAGCATTAAAAAACTACTTTTTGATTGTGTTTAGTTAAAAATAACATTAAACTATTTTACCCCGTATTAATGGCGCCAAAACTGCTTAAACTACTATTTTATTAATGGTACGCTGATTGGTCAAGTAAAAGCCAATCGGCTTCAAGTTGACGGCAGCCATTGCAAAAGGCAGTCTCGTTCGCAGTGTGTGTTGTGGGGAAGTGTGTTGTGTGGCCAGTGGGTTTTGTGTTAAATTTTTTACTTATTTATTAGTGATTATCTGATCTTTTTCATCATCGGCTGCAAAAATGTATCCTATAGGGCAGCGTGAGTACTACAATATATCATTTTTTCCTTAGACTATCTGAAAAAATTCTAAAACGGATCTTATTCCGTTTGCTTAAGTAAGACTAGAATCTCATCGCTCGAGTGGTTTCTGGCCCTTTGTTCCCAACTGATAACCCCAATGTGCTTGAAAATATTTTATGAATTGATATAGCGTCAAGATCCATTCTTTGTAATGAGCATGAATTTCAGAAATTGTACAAAATTGAAAAATGACCTCGTATGAACCTTGTTCAACAGGCACGATGTGTCGTTACTTGCTTCTGATCCGTCAGAGTATGAATCCCTAAAAAAATACATGCAATGTGTTTTTCTCTAACGTACGATATGATATTATTACTTTTGCGTCTATTAATAACGATCGATTAGAAAAGCTAAAAATGATTTTGACATTAAAAATCTATAATTTAAAAAATGAAAAGAATACTTATGCTAGATATGCAAAACCGAAACCGTTCATCATTTTACATGAATTTGATAAGATCATTATTTTTAAAATATTACCGTTTTTGGTTTATTTATTAACCTTATTTTGGATAATGAAATAATACAGGGTTTAGAGACTTATTGACTTGTATAAAATATATTATTGTATATTTGTTTTTATTTTTGTAAAGTATGTGTAGTGGAAGTTATATTTTTATTAGTTTGTTTTATTAATGTATTTTGATGAATATCTTGCGAGAACATGATAATGTAAATGATATTTATGAATATTCCAATAATTTGTAGCTCCCCCACCTGGACCTACAACAAGTACTTCGGTTGGGGCAGCTGGAGCAACTGGGAGTAGTGTTGTGGCTGCTAGTTCTTTAGGACTCGTTCCTGCACAACAAACACACACTCCTCCTCAACCTCCAGAACTGCCAAGTAAGTTCCTCAATATATTAATATACGGTAGAACTGACAAGTTATTTGTTATAGTAGAAAATCATAAAAAGTTATTATTAAATGCAACATCAAGTTTCACATGAAATTGAATGAATGTTTTGCAGTGTTTTCATGCCCTCGGAGACCAAATATCGGACGCGAAGGGAAGCCAATTGGTTTAAGAGCTAATCACTTTCAAATTACTATGCCACGTGGATACGTGCATCATTACGATATTAACATCCAGCCGGACAAGTGTCCTCGCAAAGTTAATAGAGAAATTATAGAAACGATGGTTCATGCGTACAGTAAAATATTTGGAGCTCTTAAGCCTGTATTTGATGGCAGGAATAATTTGTATACACGGGACCCTTTGCCTATTGGTACTGAAAAAATAGAATTAGAGGTAAACTTAATTTTTGCTTTCTATTTTTTTCATAGTTATTTTAATGAAAGCTACATAAAAATTCATTATTTGTAGGTAACACTGCCTGGGGAAGGGAAGGATAGAGTTTTTAGAGTGGTGATAAAATGGGTGGCTCAAGTTTCATTATTTGCTTTGGAAGAGGCACTCGAAGGGCGTACAAGACAGATCCCCTACGACGCTATTCTTGCTTTAGATGTTGTAATGAGGCATTTACCATCTATGACGTATACACCAGTAGGTAGATCATTCTTCAGTACCCCAGATGGATATTATCATCCATTAGGTGGCGGTAGAGAAGTATGGTTTGGGTTTCACCAATCCGTGAGGCCGTCACAATGGAAAATGATGCTAAATATAGATGGTAAATTTTGAAGATAAATAAGACGAAATTTGGAATAAACGGTGTTGCTATGTAATAACTTTTATATATTCATATTTCAGTCTCTGCAACTGCATTCTACAAAGCACAACCTGTTATAGAATTTATGTGCGAAGTGCTGGACATTCGAGACATAAATGAACAACGCAAACCCCTTACAGATTCTCAACGTGTAAAGTTTACCAAAGAAATCAAAGGACTTAAAATTGAGATAACACATTGCGGAACAATGAGGCGAAAGTATAGAGTGTGTAATGTCACACGCAAACCAGCCCAAATGCAATCGTAAGATGTTATTTCTTTTCGTCAGAATTTATTGATCTTTTTCTAAACATATCATTTTTTTGTAACATATTCGATACATACAGATTCCCACTACAACTAGAAAATGGACAGACAGTTGAGTGTACTGTTGCAAAATATTTCCTAGATAAATATAAAATGAAGCTGCGCTATCCGCATCTTCCGTGTCTTCAAGTTGGTCAAGAACACAAACATACTTACCTTCCACTTGAGGTGTGTTACTCACCAATTTTAAATGCTACAAATATGTTAATTATAGATGTAATAACCACACCATCTTCCTTGTCAGGTTTGTAACATCGTCGCTGGACAACGCTGTATCAAAAAATTAACCGATATGCAAACTTCCACTATGATAAAAGCAACAGCGCGATCTGCCCCAGATCGTGAACGGGAAATAAATAATCTAGTTAGAAGAGCTGATTTTAACAATGATTCTTATGTACAAGAATTTGGCCTGAGTATATCTAATAGTATGGTGGAAGTTAGGGGTCGTGTTTTGCCTCCTCCCAAGCTACAGTATGGAGGGCGCGTAAGTTCCCTCAGTGGACAGGTGAGAAACATTCAACTCAATCACTCAGATCTAGCCAAATTACACATCTATAGCAATTGAAGTATTGTTCTTAATGGAGATATATTATTATAATATTTATTACTGCAGAAATGTCTCCTAATCTTCACATTTCCATTAAATAAATATATACTTTATTATTTTTTTTATACATTATTCATTAAGTCTACCTAAATTTGTGTTTTATAAAGATGACAGTCATACAAATGGTGCATATTGATTATGGTCAAAGTTTATTAAAATAATTTTCAATGAAGAAACTCAGTCATCAAATGACCTCATCGTTTCTAGACCTGAATGATTCGATATTTAAACTGTTGATGTAATAAGTATTTATATAATTCTCTATCTAATAAGTAGTTTCATATAGAGATTCAAAAGATATATTGATTGTATCTTTGCATGTTATTAAAATGTAGTTAACACATTGTGGATCGGACATATAAATAATTTAAATGCCTAGTTCAAGGGATTTATAGTCTTGTAAACTAGCTTCTGCACTGTATACTTTAAAAATTTATTTAATTTTTTTTAATATATTTGACATTCAACAGATGTTTATAATGCGTGGAAACAAAACATGTGTTAAAAATGCGAAATTGTATTCCAATGTTTCACTGCAAGTTTGTATTACCCATCTGCAATATGTTAATACATCTACAGTTCAGTATTTTTTGCTATATTCTGTCAGTAGCATTCCGTGCAATTGTGTTTTTTGAGTAAAACATATATTTGCAGTTATCTCTTGCAGTATAGTGCATAAATACATTTATGTATCATTTCGAGTAGAAGATGAGTAATTCAAATGAGAGATTCGAAAAGAAAGATGCTTGCATGGACTATGTCAAAAAATTGGGGTGTCTACTATGGTTACTTTTAATTGTAAAGAGAATTTACATACAATGTTTAATGGTAATCTTTTTTTTCTTTCCTGAAGACAAAACAACAAGCCATGCCTAACTCGGGTGTTTGGGACATGCGTGGCAAACAGTTCTTCACAGGTGTAGAAATTAGAGTTTGGGCAATTGCCTGCTTTGCTCCGCAAAGGACTGTGCGTGAAGATGCGCTCCGACTCTTCACGACAAACCTACAAAAAATCAGTAACGATGCTGGCATGCCTATTATTGGACAGCCATGTTTCTGTAAATATGCCACTGGGCCTGATCAAGTGGAACCCATGTTCCGATATCTAAAATCCACCTTTGCATCGTTACAGTTGGTGTGTGTCATATTACCTGGGAAAACCCCAGTATATGGTAATTATTATTTTATATAATTTTTTTAGATTATTTTTTTCAGAATATAATAATTGGTTTACATATGCATTTTATTTTTTTGCTTTATAGCCGAAGTTAAGAGGGTAGGTGATACTTTACTAGGAATGGCAACACAATGTGTGCAAGCAAAAAATGTTAATAAAACTTCGCCACAAACACTATCTAATCTATGTCTTAAAATTAATGTGAAATTGGGTGGTATAAATAGCATTTTAGTACCTAGTATCAGACCAAAAGTATTTAATGAACCAGTTATATTTTTTGGCGCCGATGTTACTCATCCTCCTGCTGGAGATAATAAAAAACCTAGCATTGCTGCAGTTGTGGCTAGCATGGATGCACATCCATCTCGATACGCAGCAACTGTTAGAGTTCAGCAACATCGGCAAGAAATTATACAGGAGCTTAGTTCAATGGTGAGGTGAGTACATTATTCAAAATACAGCTACTGCATGTTAACATTACATGTGTAGTACAATATGCACCACATAATAAAATTCAGTAATTGAATAAAAAAGAATACCTGGTAATTTACGCTTAATACTATGAGAATTTCACCACCAAAGTTGTGATAAAGATGGATAATGATTTGTTTAATTTGGGGTTTACTGCATTAATTACACATTATGTTCTCCTTTTTGTGTATAATGTCAAAAATCATACTTTGTTCTTCTTTTAAGGGAGTTGCTTGTTATGTTTTACAAGAGTACTGGAGGATATAAACCACATAGGATAATTCTTTACCGTGACGGTGTATCTGAAGGCCAGTTTCTTCATGTTTTACAACATGAATTGACTGCCATTCGTGAAGCATGTATTAAACTCGAAGCTGACTATAAACCCGGAATAACGTTTATTGTGGTGCAAAAAAGGCATCACACGCGCCTATTCTGCGCGGATAAAAAAGAACAAAGTGGCAAAAGTGGAAATATTCCAGCAGGCACAACTGTTGACGTTTGCATCACGCATCCTACAGAATTTGATTTTTACCTATGCAGCCATCAGGGTATTCAGGTATATAAAATCTTATATTTGTAGACTTTTTATTTATAAGTATTACTTTACCATATTTCAAATATCTTTTATCATTCTAGGGCACATCGCGCCCGTCACATTATCATGTTCTTTGGGATGACAATCACTTTGAAAGTGATGAATTACAGTGTCTTACGTATCAATTGTGTCATACATATGTTAGGTGTACAAGATCTGTTAGTATACCTGCTCCAGCATATTATGCTCATCTTGTAGCATTCCGAGCCAGATATCACTTGGTTGAAAAGGAACATGACAGGTAAATTAGATTTATGACTTATTCATTGAATAATTAGTTCAATTGTTGCATATTTGGAATTTTTATCAAATTTTAAATTATCAATATTTTAGTGGAGAAGGATCTCATCAGTCAGGTTGCAGTGAAGACAGAACACCAGGCGCAATGGCACGAGCAATCACAGTCCATGCAAACACAAAACGAGTTATGTACTTTGCATAATTTTGTCAATGTTAACTTTTCTTAAAAACACTTTTCATGCCCTGTATAATGATATCCACCATATCTTGCAAGTGGACACTTTTAGACGACTTAAATGTTAGATAATCTCCTTGAGTGGTCAATTTTTTTTTTTTTTGCTTGATTTTATAACTGATACAAGTCTGCCCAATACCTAATACGAGTGATGGAACATTTTAATCATTTTCTTATGTTCTATTTCATACAGTGTTAAATAGGTTTTGGACGGACTTCTTCAATTTTCTAGGAAATAGGTTTTGAATGAGGTGCTTTTAGTTAATCATGTTTTAGATTAGATTAAGGCATTCGCAGCTTAACAGGTGAGTTGGTTTGTGGTAAAGGGTATGTAAGTGAACAATTTGACAAACGAATTAGCTGCAGTGAATATTACGCTTATTTTTGTAGAGGTGAAATTGCCTCTAGCATTTGTATAATACAAAAAGAAAATGATAATGGTACATGAATTCACAATTATATAAATCGCTTTATGCGAGACTGTTATCTTGTTGTATATCTGTAGTTATCATTTTGTGTAGAGTGAATCAATCATGCTTTGTAAAAATTTTAGATTTACAAATTATATAATAATAGCAATTGGCATAGTCCATTGCCATGCTTAATAATACTTGAGATTGTGCCCATGAGACTACGTTTACTGATAAATGTTATATTTATCAAAGCAAAGCATAAAAAGATTGGCCACATCAAGTTACGGATTGTCACTAGAGGATGTGTATGATTGAAACAATTGTAAATGCTAATTGCCAAGACCTCAAGCCAATGGCCAAAGTAAGTTAGGGAGCTGTTAGTGTCAAATCCAAAGGCGTGGCAAATCCGACTAAATCATTCGTTGCGTAATGTCCTTAATGTCATAAACCATGTCGTGCCACATTTGCTGAATGACACACTGCTATCTTTTATATGACAATTCCGATCAGTCTGAATCTAATGTCATTTTTAAAGAATACATTTGAGATGTCAAACATGTCCGCTTATAAACATTTTGGCTTAAGTAGACACTATTTTAATGGATTGGAGATGCATTGCTTTTAAAGCTGCAAGCAGAAATAAATATGGGAGTGAAAACTATTTATTTATGGTAGTGGAACCTTCGACTTGAGTTCCATAATATGCTGCTATGATCAGTTATCTAAGGGTTACATTTAATATGTCACTTTGATTCATCTAACATTACCAGTAGAGAAACACAAAGGTGTATATCTTTTTTGTTTCATTGTAATTTTTGTAGACACATATTTTTGCATGTAGCACGGGTCATATACGCTTACGTCAACAAATAATGACGCTGTCTGAACATAGGTAGCACTTTATTTGCATTAAGGATATAAGATTAAACATTTTGCATGATAATAATAGGCACCTAATTGGATATTTAAAATAATGAAGCGTTATCTGTTCAGGCAAAAGATATCATTAGTATCTAACATTAAGTTCAATTTTTATGGCATTAGATCTGGGCTGATGATAAAGCTTGATAATGCGAGAAAATATTAAAATAATAGTAGCATAGGAATGATCTAATAATGACAAAATAGAATGGACATATGAGGTTAAATTGTAGAATAAGCTATGTTTTATTCAACATATAACACAAAATTTAAGGACCTCATGTTTTTTCTGTAATAAATTGTCTAATTACGAATCGTGCGCAAGTAACCTCTTTTTCAATAATCGTTTGGAACAATAATCAATACAATAATCATATTAAGAGCTTTGCAAGCAAGTAATGTAGTGCCAATAGGTAGGATAATGTAATGTATAATTATGTATCGGTTGTCGCACACCAGAAATGATTGTATATTATTAGAAGTATATTATTAGAATCATTAATACATCTGTAAATACATTTTTTTACAGTTTCCAGTCTTGTTGCTATGAATATCAAGCATGAATTGCCTTTACCATTGAAAATCATCGAGAATTTATTTGTGAATTAGTATTCAATGTGAGTGAACGTCATATCAAAATAGTAAATACTATTTCATTGCTAATAAATAAACCTACAGTTCTTTAGAATCACTGAGAGGAATATCACACATGTATGTATTAATGACTCTAATGATAGGCTTACAAGTGATATAACATTAATATCATCTCAGAAAGTACGAAAAGGACCCGGATCGATCAATAATATTTATTCTAGTTATAAATTTAAGTCTGTACTCTAGAATACCCTTTATAGTTATAACATTTAATACCTAATGTCTGAATTCATGAAAATTAGGTAACTTTGTTATAATAAGTACGATTTTGGTAAAAAGAAGAGCATAATCTTTGAGTATACTCTACAATGACTGTATGTTCCAACCAACTTGAAAAACAGTTTGACGAAGTTAACAGAAGCATGAACGTTAAAATGGTATAGTGAAATACATGTAACGCTTGAGAAATGGGGTGCAGAAATTTATTATTCATGTTGTTGAAGATGTAAAGGAACCAAAATGTCCGTTTGTGAAGAGTATAATTATTAGTGAATTACGAATCATCAATTTGAATCGTAACGAGGCCATACAGATCTATTAGATTTTAAGTCGGTACGATGCATGAAAAGCAGCTGCGATATAATCGGTGCGAGAGTAAATACTAAAATTAAGTCTTAGGAGATATCGAGGAACAGAGAGATCAAAATAATGCAAAACTACAATAATGCAACTCTCGTTTCTGTATCTTAATCCTGGCTGTCCTTTGCGGAGAAAGTTTTATTAGGGGTCTATGTATTTTCCTGCGCTCGATAACAAAACTAGCCCCCATTTGTAAATATACCTCAGTAACTTATATGTAGATCGTTTTCCACTTAAAAATCAATACTGAGTGGACAAAAATGCAACGCTTAATAAGGTTTTGTAACTTCTCTTTTCAATTGATAAATTAGAGTGTTAGTTTTATATTATTCGCCGACCTTCTTTCCAAATTAATGCAACAACTTACATAAAAAATTGATTAAACAATGTGTTTTTATAAAAGGTGTGTATTAAACATTGCACTTTTACCCTACATTTTCCATAAAATCGAATTCAGAATTTATAAGGAACGAGTTTTTAAAGCGACATTACTAATATTATAAAAATAATTAGAATTTATTTGTAAAACCGAATATGTCACTTCCTATCGTGTGCCCTGCATATTTTAAAATAAGGCAGATAATTTATATTTGTATATCTACATCTATGTCATGCAAGCACGTACGCACGCACAGGGGGGGGGGGGCACGTATGTATATATAAATTCATAGTGTTGTATTTGCTTACAAACGTTGCGTGCAAAACATAAATAATAACATAATTCCAAGAATATAATCACTACTGATATCCATGTATTTTGAAGCGTTTTACCGGTGATTTAATAATTATATTTACAGCTAATTAGTTTTCTTTAATAGTAAACAGTTTCACCTTTAAAAAGCGTATACTTTCGAGGTTGTTGTGCGGTGTTTCTAAATGGCATACTTCAATGGAAATAACATAAAAAATAAGCAAATTCATTTAACGGACACATTTCGTTAATGATTAAATGTGCATAACGAAATTTCGCAGTATTAGTTTTATTTAATCACTGATTTTCATTGTATCGCATATGCAAAATGACGTATTCAAGTTTTGACGTTATTTAGCTTTTTTAAGCAATTTATAAAGCGCTATCGAAGGTGTCGACGCAGCGATATTATGATCTTTTCAAAATCTACTTAGGTGAACGTCGAATTAATAGTATTTTCATAGGTCTAACACGATACGTTTCTATATTGCAAAACAGATAATAATTGAGTTAACGCGGATTTTATGTAATTACTTAAGTTCATCGAGACCGAAGAGTTTTGCAATAAATTCAGTATAATAATGAATATGAATAATGAATGAGGGCAGGAAAAAGTATACTTATTTAATGAGGATCAAATTTTGTTTATTGTAGTATCGAGAAGTGGTCACGAGGTTCATTCCCGAAATTTTGATTCTTGTCTTTTAGCTTTTCGATATAAAAAACATGGCAGGTGTAAAACTCTCTTTGCAAATACGTCAGGAACTCCTAATGTTAGACCATAAGTTTAATACTACTTAAACCCTAGTGTACGTTTAATGCGTTAAACGAATAGATTTTGAAGTATCAGCTTTAAGAATATGAGACCCACGAATAAGATCGATGGTGGTACCCACAATTGATTATTGCGAGATCTACGATATAATAGCTTACCATTAATAATATCTAGTTGTTTACATTTTTAAACGTGAGCATGTTGTACCTACCAATGCATGATTAAGTCTGGTGAGATAAATGGAACATTGAATAATTATAACGATTATGTATTAATATTTAGCAATATAGAAATAACGCTTTATATGCTAAGCCATGATTCGTTAAGAATTGTCTTTAGTCAAATGCGCATTTTGATTTAAATTCACTCGTTTTTGTTTCCCTTACAAAGGTGTTACTTTGACAATTGGTCGATCAGTGATCTCAAAAATTGTATGTGTACTTTTCCTTAAATTATCATGCTTGCAGTGCGAATTTTGTTGGCTGTTAGAGTACACTTCGTCGCCTCGTACTTCAAGTATGCACTGATTAGAATCAATTTAAGCATCTTAATTATTATAAGGAAAGATTTATACAAGATTGAGAAATACATTCGAAACGTGCAATGTAAACTTCGACATAACAAACTAGCATCTGCTCTTTCTTAGAGTTTAGAGAGTTATTCACTGTTCTGTCGAAAAAAAATCATCGTAGATTCAATAACGATCATTGCGTAAGATTTGTGATTCTACCTCTATTGCTGTGTGTTAATCCACGACTCTCTTTACACATTGTCACACTTAAGTAACGTTTAAATCGTTTAGTTTTATTAAATCAAATATCGTTGTTTGATGTGAGTACAAAATATATCCAGACATCGCCCGGAATTGCCGCTTTAAGTTTAAATATGCGGAAATTGAGATTCTTATACACTTAGATTAACTTTTTATTAGTGATTAAATTAGGGATAAAAAATTGAAGCTTATAGTGCGTGTTTCTACACGTTGTGAAACTTGTTTTTGTACTTGCATTTTTATCCATTATGTTTCATATCACGGCCATATCATACAAGGTTTCGTCCCAAACGTTCGTTTAAAAATGTGCGAAATTCGGATGCTACTGTACCTGTCAGGTTTTGGTAAAATACAAGTACAAATAATCAGATAATGTCTCGGCATTAATGTTTTCTAATTTCTGTGCTTGATAACATGTTTAGACGTAGAGTTTTTTCTGAAATTGTACTAAAATTGATGATCATGAAATCAAATATTTTAAATAATAAAGGATATTTGGTGCCTATATATTTTAACAGATCTACAAGACTTTTAATATCGACGTGTTAGAGTAATTCAATTTTTAATACTGATATACCCAATGACTTTCGGCAATGGTCAATTCTTTCCTCTTTATCCGATCGCGTCATCTTTGAATACCTTTGTTTATACCTATGTATAGATTTTTTTTGTTAAAGCCGTAGATCATATCGTGGATTAACATTTTTGTATGTCATCCGATTGGTGATTATCACTTGAAGACATTACATATTTGGTAATGCGACAAATCAATTGCTAATGTGGATGTAATGAATTGGATTTACTTGCGACAAGACAGTGTCGTTTAAACAGAAAAATAAAAAGGTAACAAATCACACCCCGGGACCCCACTGCTTGAAATACAATGTATAAAGCTTTCTTGTATCTACAAGTGCCTGGCGCTTCTTCCGCGCGTATTTGACGTGACAAACAATAAGTTTGAACTTATTAATGCAAGTAACAGCTTTCCAAATTCTAAAGAAGGAGACAAGATGAAAAAGAGAGTTAAAGAGTGAGAGAGAGGGAGAGAGTGAAAAACAAATAAGAGTGAGGGAGAGAAAATATGTAATATCGCCTATCGGGTGTACACGGGAGTAAATAAGGTGACCGCTGTCTGATATCGAAAATAAAAGTCCTTCATATACACCGTTCTGTATAACAGCGATCTGCATAGTGTATAACAATGTAGAAATTAATGAGGGCATATCTGTATAACAATCTATGCGAATTTACCACTATAAAATGTATGTCGTACTGGACGTTCAATTTTCATCGAACGTTTCCATCATTGTATATATAGCGTAGTCTACTGTGCCCGTGAAACGAAAAACAGTCTCTGAAATCATCGAGTAACCACTAACATTGGGACGTTGCGGAGCATGCATGATCGTAACAATAATTGTGCTCAATAATGCAAAGCAGATGGTCACCTCAAGAGTAACGCGCCAGGATGATCATCATGTGTCGATCGTGGTAAAGTATGGCGGCGCGATCGATAATAATTAATTGATTAAGCGATTATGTTTAGGATAATAGGTATTTGTTAAGGGGCATGCTTCCAGATCATAAGCTGGCTGCACGCTGAAAGTATAAACTGAATTATATCTGTTGGAGTCTTATCGAAATGCCGGGTAAAAATGTTATTTATTAGCTGTAAAATATATCTATATATACATATACGAAATATATATATATTTATGAAAGTCTGCAAAGTAATTTTGAATATTGATAAACCTACATCGCGAATTAGTCTCTCGAGTCAAGCGGACTTTCATTGGAGTATACTGATCTGTCGAGTAGATCCTGCCATTGATTTAGGTCCGCAAATTAAGATATCGTCAACAGCATTGGCGCCAATAACATTTTTCGTGGATTATTTGCAATATGACACAAATAAATGAATTGGAGGATTGGGCTGAAGGAAAAAAAAAGATTCATTGTACCGAGGCAAACATACGCCCTTGAAGATTATTAATATTCGATTCATACAATACGCCTGTGCCCTAATCGGGATTGCGCCTTATGATAAACATTAAGCTATCAGGCTCGGTTAATGTACAAAATGAACATCATTAATTTCGTGAACAAAAACGCTTTTTATCGTGTAAAAACGATTAACGAAGGTAACTACATTTACAAACACATACAGCTGTATATTCTGCAATCGTTACTATGAAAGATATCATTATGCATCGCTGAAAATAATGCGAATTTTTCGTTGAGCTTGTACATGAAAGCGACTACATAAAATAATAATCATTGCAAGGCTTTGAGTCGTATTGATAAGCACCGATTCTTTATGGGTGATTGAACTCCAATAATGAACTGATCATTGGGCGAAATCAAAGGAAAATTCTCCATATAAAAGTAACGGAAAGTTACGTTTTGACTTAATAAAGATGACTATCGCAGTGTGAAAAAAAAGCAGCTTAGAGTATGGAACTCTTAGTAAACATTTGTTAAATCTAGATATATTTCTGAGCGCAACAAAAAATCTTTTGCGCTAGAATTTAGATTATTGTCATATCCTGATTATTACCCGTATGTAATAGTGATTAAACCTATTGCCGTTTTCGCTGTATTGTCGTCATTATTACTCGATATGTAATCCTGTGTTGTATCGGATTTTCGCATTAACCAATTCTTCTATCCAAATTGTATCGCTAAGTGAATAGACGTCATCGAACATTGTAAAAAATATTTCACCTTTTAAACCTTATCTCAACATTAATAAGTTAATCTCTCATTACCGTTTGGGATATAGGATTGTTTCATTACGAGCAAAAAGACATGCAGTTCTACATACTATCAAGTACTTAGATAACGAACAAATCGACCATAGACGTAATTGAAGGTAAATTAAACACTAAGAGTTCGACACGACTATTACAGAAAAAGCAATAACGTGCAAGCAGAATTCTAGAGTCACTATAGGACTTGAATTATCCGTAACATAAGTAAGGGATGCGATATACTCTTACATCATTCGAGGAATTAAGGACTGAAAGGAGATGTGTAAAGATGATCTGTGTAAAGAATAAATTAAGTGTATCACTTCCTGTACATAACTTAGCAGAACGCACATTCTAAGCGATAAATGCAAAATTCCGGGGCTCTGTATAGAATTGTAAGGGAATGTTACATTAAGTCAATATTTTATCTAATTTTAGGAGATGGGATGATTCTACTCTAAAGGTCATACTCAGTTCCCAATGTAACATGTTACGAGCGGTTCAATGGCAGACTAAGACTAAATATGAAACGTTTTCGACGATAAAGTTCGATGACTCGTCAGTATCTTGGCGGTGCGAGCATTTATTTAGGAAAAAAAAAGTGATGTATAAATCGTGTAGATATTACACGACATACTTGGTCTGAAACATTCACACCGCTGGTATCCTCATAATGGAACACCTCGATGTATCACATGTCTTACGAAGAATAACGATAAATTCATGTGAATGGTTGGTCACGATAAAATAGTACATTAAGAGGATAACTGTAACACTGTCAAGAGGTCACATAAGATGCGAATGTAAATGAAAATCGATCAATATTTCGAGGCAGTGGAATATAATTGTGCGGGAAGGGACGATTAATTCGTTAATAACGCATAGAGGAGTATATAAATAGCAATTTTGCTCTGGTGTGGTGCGTGCAAAATTGCTCGGAAATATTTTGTAAAAACAAGAAACTGGGTAGTTCATTAATATCTTTAATTTCTGTGTGTATAATGTGTACGTATACTTGTATTCCTATCGGATAGTGTCCATAAATATACTCTAAAGGTACGTTCACAATTGTCTCTTACACATCGTGTGTCTAATATATAACGGCTCCATGTCGAGCACATTAATATATGATTCGGCGTACGGGTTATTCTTACTTTATTTTAGTCTTTTGATCTATATGTATAGATTTTTTAGACGAAAAAACATAGTCATGTAAGATTTATTATGAATGTGCTAGACTTAATGAAATCTAAATAAACTGTACAATATGATTGTTGTGTATGTCTCTCGTAACATTGAACGGATAATCTTTAATTTCTCATATTCTAACACTTAGACTATCACATCATCCATAAATTGGTGACGCTCATATTCATCAGTATTATTGCATTTATCTATATCCAGCTCAGAATCCGATTTATATTTCTCTTTTTGGGAACTCTCAACGCCTCATTGCTATCACAATTTCTGTAAGCTATGTAACAGGTTTTTTCTTTCTTCTTCAATGACACTTCGATTTTTCTTTTCGGTACAGTAAAATGTTTATACGAGTTACTCAAAAATACCTTTCTAAGAGGCATTTGCGTTGCTCCTATACGTATGCTATTTAAATCGAATATGGCACAGAATGCGGTACTCGGCGGGGCTGCTTAGAAAAGTGTTCACGGCTTGATTGTAACTAACACCAAAATATAATTTAAAAAATTTTTTAATTTCTGGACAAATCTGAACAAATGGAGTGAATTAAATGAAACGAATGATTTTCAATGAAAAGATTTCTTCTCGCTATAATTTTGGAAAACCAGTACACACGTAAAAGGACATAAAGGAACAGAATTATACAAAATTATGAAGTCATGAATAATTTGTATTTTGAGATTGGTATTTTTCGGTTTTATGTTAGACAAAATTGATTGTAGTAACGAAACAAATTCTTGTTATACAACGTAAATGGCGTCCGTCGACGCTAGCGTGGCGCCGTCGTGTAGAAGAGCATTACTTGCTGGTGTTACCTTGTTGGTGTCGTGCGTAAAGCTGTAAGCAAATGTCTGATAAAACCTATCGGCGCCAAACAATCTCGATTACTCCGGCTGACGATAGAGGCGAAATCATTTTTCTGTATTTATTATTCTAAACCTGCAAAAAAAACTCAATTCAAGAAACTTAACTCTGGTACAAAAATGTTAAATCTGCTATGATATTACAGAAACTCTTGAATGAATCGTTTTGTTCCCGATATATGTAGGATCATATGACGTTCAAACTGCATATATTTTTCTTAAAATTGATTAACCATTTACGGCTAATTCCTCAACTACAGATAATATAGTTGCAGCGCCTTTCTTAGTTTACTACCGATATTTGCATTTCTATCGTCTCCAGCAATAACGTTGTCAGGCGGCATGTCACAAGAAGTAAGAAAGTATCGAAAGGCAGGTAAAAAAAAAAATAGAACAAAAAAGTGGAGAAAAGTAGAATAAAATTTAATAGACTTAAATCTGTTTCATTTTTAATGTATACAACATTATAAAAAAAGGAAGAGTACAAATGTCTGTTTTGTAAATTTGATGAATAAATACAAAAAGAGAAATATTATCAGGGTTAACAAAAAACAAGTAAATAAAAAAAATAAAACTATATGGGATCGAACTATCGATGTCTTATTCGCGTTACTATCTATTCAAATAAATTGGAAAGCATCGTAGACTGTGTCGACATAACAATATTAGCACAGAGAAAAGGAGTATAAAACCGCGCAGCCGTAATTGTATTCAAACGGTTCAGATTTGTTATATTTCTTATACGAAGAAGTTTAAAGAAAAGGTACAATATTCGTGGATAACTTCTTATTGCTAAATATTCTTTGTACAATTACGCATAACATTAAATGGACGGATATTACATTTTGGCTCTTACAACTTTACAAGAAATAAATTTGTATGTTTTTACGGGAAAAAATGGTTGTTTTACATCTTTTTCTAAAATAAGGTATTGAACGAGCCCAGCATAATTCTCCTAAATATGATTATCACGATTGATCAAATATGAAGATCACGAAATTTTTGCCCATTTTTAAAAATCCATTTTGAGATTATTTTTCGACGCGTATAAAGTATCTTCAGAAAAAAATCATAACAAATTATTACGTTTTTGCTCGAGAAAAACATAATAAAGAAGAATTCACTAGGCTGGTTTGTTCACACCGAATCAATAATTTGTTCCGCGACCCCTGAAGGGAGTTCCGCGACTCCCCCTTGAGAAGAAACTTTTGCATCTTATTTGCTTCGTTGGAGTAATTGGCGAAGCAACTGATATTAGGAAGACATACAAAGTAACTAAGATGTAAAGTTTCTTCTCGAAGGACATTTTTTCAATGCTTAAAAACTAATACCCTAATTTTCCATCTCCTTATACTGCCAATAACTTATATTAGATTTCGTAATATCATATTCGCCAGTTTTTATAAACAATGCAACAATATATGTCAATATATATTATACCGGGCAAGGTTATAAATTTCAGCGCAGTTTGTAAATCGCGCGCATATCGAGCGCAGAATTGGTGAACCAGGCCGGCTCGTCCCTGCCACTTGGCACCTCCACAATCGCATTTCAGTTTTCCAAGTTACATTAGTCTATATAATATTGTATTTCCACGTTTGTATGAATAATACAATTAAATATGTCAATGTGTATTGTAACAACCATAATTATACATTCCTGCGCAGTTTGTAAATAGCGCGTGTGTCGATCACAGAGTCTATAAATCTAAGCCGATTGACCCCAGCCGCCTGACACCGCCACGGTCGTATTCCAACTTCTTGCTCTTTTTCAGGAATCGCGGAACAAATTATTGATTCAGTGTGTTCCGGTCCCACAGGCTCCTGTATCGATTCGCCTCTTTCTCTCCGAAGTTTCTCGATTTCTTCGTAGGAGATCTCCAAAATCAGCGAGACAAATTAGGAATTCTACTCAATTCTTTTTCATACGCAAGTCTGTTATCTATAGCGTTATGGTTCGAAGGAATAAAATGAGAATGGCGGTAAATATAAAATCAACGACGATAAATTATAAATTAACCTGACGTGTTTGAAAACAAAAGAAAAATGGGCCGATCAAGGAAATATTTGTATAAATGATGAGTGTTATATATAATTTTTTGTTATTCAATCCCCATAAAATTATTATCATCTAGTAACGTTGAACTTAATTATAATGACAATTTATTTCAAATATAAAATATTGAGCATGGATCTGTGGCGCTAAAATTTGTTAAGAGCCTTCAGAAGTTTTAGTCATTTTAGTCTATACGATGGGTCGTACAACGATGTTTGTGGATTGTTATAAATAACAGTTATGATATACAATGATTTTCCAAGCGAACAGTTTCTTTGTGAAAAGTTGGTAACGCCATTCTTGTGTCTTTGATCCACGTGAATCTCAGTTCAAACACTTGTCCCTAAAGACATAAGCGTAAGTTTAGAAATTCGTATTATCTTATTTTTGGTGAGTTTATACGCGTTTTTCTTATGTCGATAGATCTCTAATTCAATTTTTCAGTTCGTCGGTGATAGAAATCACCTTATATACCCTAAATATAACTTAGATAACCTTACTTGTTATTGTTTGTTGGATTGCCGGCATTGACTTCGGTGGTCATTTTGCCGTAACCTTATTTGTAAAATATATAGGGTGTAATACATACTCGACAGTATTGACAAAGTCTGTTTTAGTACGTTTTATTCAAAATGAACTCGCGAGTTTAACGTGTTCGCTCATATGACTTGTACTTTATTGTTTATTGTTAGTCACAGATGTCAGAACACGATCATCCAATATCAGCTTATGCTGTGCACATGCTTAAAAGAAAAAGCGCTCAGGCTTCCGTTATATCCACGGCAATAAAGAAGAAACGCCTGTCTTACAATGTAAACACACTAAAGAAAAAACTGAAGAAATCACGAAACTTGGAGTTATTACAGGACAAGTTTGTTAAGCTAAAAGATAGCTCTGTTATTGCCAAAAAGTCAAAGAAGCCTCAGCAGAATATAAATCGTAATAAAAAGTTATTATCAGATAGAAATTTAGTTGATTGTGAGGTACCCTACAATAATTGTGTGCAAAAATTGAATAAAGACAATCCAAAATTAAAACTCACTCGAGTTAAGAAGATGAAGCTGGATAAAAAAAATAAAATTCCAAAACTTAAGAGACAGGTTTCTATCATGTCCCAACACTCCAACATAGGCGAAGCTAACGATTTTAATGAGGATCCCTTTGTGACCAGTCGTTCGTTGCTTGAATGGTTGATATATCCTTTAAAAGTTGAAGATTTTTTTCAGTAAGCAGCAATACTAGCATAATTAAATACATTCTTTAGCTTTACCATGCATTTATAAACCTTTTTTTTCAAGGCAAAATTGGGAGAAAACACCTGTACACTTAAAAAGAAATAAGTCTTCTTATTATAAATTTCTCATGTCTACTCCATTGTTGGATAGAGTATTAAGAGAAAATCATATTTTGTTCACAAAAAATATCGATGTGACATCTTATTCCAATGGCGAAAGAGAGACACACAATCCCCCTGGGCGTGCGCTACCGAGTGTAGTTTGGGATTATTATATGAATGGTTGTTCCATAAGAATGTTAAATCCGCAGACATACATCCCAAAGTTGCATGCATTAAATGGTAACGATACTTATATCTATTTGTTTGTGACTCGATGTGAAATTCCACTTATTATAATTATGCCTTATTATTCTGTAGCCACTCTTCAAGAGTATTTTGGTTGCTTTGTGGGTGCAAATTTTTACCTTACACCGCCCAATAGTCAAGGCTTTGCTCCTCATTATGACGATATTGAGGCATTTATACTTCAAATCGAGGGTAAGAAACGGTGGAGGTTATACAAACCATGCAACAAAAATGAATATCTTTCAAGATTTTCCTCCAAGAATTTCAGTCAATCTGAGATTGGAGAACCGATATTGGATACTGTTGTGAATGCGGGAGACCTATTATATTTCCCACGTGGAACAATTCATCAGGGTGAAACCATCGATGGTACTCACAGTCTCCATGTGACACTAAGTGTTTACCAGAGAAATAGTTGGGGCGATTTTCTTGAGAAATTGTTACCAGATACATTGAGAAATGCAATCGAAAATAACATTAGATTTCGAGAAGGACTGCCTTTGGATTATTTAAAATACGTTGGTTATGTACATTCTAACAGTGATACAAACAAAAAAAGAAGTTTTAAGGAGAAGATTAAGAGTTTGCTGAATGAGCTTATTCGTTACGCAGATGTGGATAAAGCTGCGGATTTAATGGCCAAAAATCACATTCACGATTTTTTACCACCAATTCTTTCGGGCACCGAACAAGAATGCTCTGTTTTAATCGATGGCGAGAAAATGACTACAAATGGAGTTGTTGAAAATAGAGTCGAAATCGAGCCTGATACAAGGATACGACTGTCAAGGTCACATTGCTTAAGGTAGGATAATCAGTGGATGGGGGAATGGAAGATGAATGTTAGCTATATCGGTCTATTACCATTATTAGGCTCCTTGAAGAAGAAGGCACGTTTAGAGTGTATTATTCAACAGAAAATTCGAAGGAATATCACGAGTATGAGCCACAATTTTTAGAAGTTGGTGAAGAATTCGTAGCTGCAATTAGAGAAATAATCTTACGATATCCTGATTTTGTTCGAGTGGAGGATTTGCCGATTGAGAGAGAGGATCATAAGGTAGGTGATAATATAATGGTGTTACAAGATTTTCCACAACATTAAAATGATCATATTTGTATTAATAGATACAGATAACAAAGGATTTATGGGAAAAGTGTCTTGTAGTTACAGAAAATCCTTTATGTATTATAGAATGATACTGTATATTAATGCTAATGAGTGTATGGAAGTAATTTAATGTTTAGTAAATAACTGAGAATCAGACACAAAGGCGAACACAATTTAATTTCTTAATAAGATACAGCATGTGATACTTTTACTACGGAAATGATACTGAACAGAGAGAAATCGTGTATGATAATTATGTATTACAATCTATTCCAAATAAAAAATACGTTTATATTACAACACTACATTAATAATTTAATAAAACATAAATAATTTATGAAATTGTGAAAAACTGCAATTCGTTATCCCTTTTTCTCTCACTCTTGGCATCAGAAAAGTATTTATTTGTAGATATACATTATCCATAATATACAAGCTGCGTATAGATATTCACACAAAGTCATCATCAAAGATTTTTCATCGGAGATTAAGACACATTCTTAATTAAGCACTTATGTCATATTGTAGTTCAGCCCTCTATTCTCGATTTGGGTTTCCTCTTTGATTGGGCTACACGGTCCCTTTGTCTTCCTATTACATATTCAATATATCCGAGATAACCGTCGTTATCTAAATCATCTTCTTTTAATACTTTATCTATCAAACCTTAAAAGGATGGGAATCAAATAATAGATTTTTATGCTCATATAAATGTAGATGATAAGCAAAGTATGTATACGAGATGCAATAAACGAGCTAAATATGTTAATGGGATGAAAAAATACTAGACCATACACATGGTAAATCCACATACCCACAATCCATGGTAAATCATCTTCACCCTCAATATCCCTTTTACCTTGTTCTACGTCAGCAAGTCTGTTCTCATGAAAACTGTGTTGGATAGCATGTAAAAGTTCCAGTCCATCCAATTTTGTATTATTATCCACATCGTGTACTCTAAAATGAATAAGAATGTGTTTTTCTTATAATGTCATTGAAGACAAATGTTTTTAAAAGCATTAATAAAAGGAATCGGGAAATATACTTGAAGTAATGGAATTCTATTTCTTGCGCAGTCATTTTGGAAAAGTCCAGTTGCTCCCCCATGGGGCCCATGTCTTCTTTTAAATGACTAAAAAAGATGTTGCATGTTATAGTTTGTAATAGGTACATCTTTTATCAGCATCACCTACGTTGCATCATGAAGCAGTTCCGTGTCTTGTGTGAGCTTAATATTACTTTGTGGTACATAATGATGATGCGATACACTGCTTTTCGGATGATGGGGACCGCGAAAACCGGAAGTTACTCCGATGCACAGGCTTATCAAGAGCACGGCCACCATTTGTCTGCTTACCAATCTGTTAAGAAATAAAAATAATGTAGCCAGATATACAGATTTTTCTACATTTGATATGCCAATCAATGCTAAGACGAAAATAATTGTCTTTTCTTACTTTTCTAATATGAAAAGCTACTATGATGTTCGCGTTACAAATATTGTGTCTCACGAAAAAAGATGGACTATCGCGGCGCTACTGTAAATAAAATTTGGATCTGAATAGGAGCGTAAGGTTAGTTTTATAACGGAAACGAGCGAAAAACATTTTCATCATTTACTTTGTTAGTATGGAAAAATTGAAGAGTAACGCAGAACAAATGTAAATTGAAAACTGTGCAGCGACTGTCGAGGGGTACTCCATGGCATTCCGAGCAGTGCGTAGCGACAATAGGACCTGCTGGGATACGTTCATCGGCAATGTCGCTGTTGTAGAATGCCCACTGCTTCTTCTAGGGGATGAACACACCCCTTACTGGCGACAGATGGACAGTAGAGGGGGTCTTAGTAATTATTATGCGATTACCCACAAGCCCATTGATTTAGATTGGACCCCGGGGGGCACACTGGATGGTTCAAGATCTGTCCCCGAATTTGTTACAATACCAAGGTTTATAAAAAATAGGATCGGAAAAAAGTAATTGTGCAAAACCTCTTCATTCCATTTACACTTCGGTGTTAACGACATCAATTTTGCGTGAACTTTGGACCTGCGTATACAACTTTATAAAATATTGGAGAGTAAGAGAAAAAGTAGTCAAAAATGAAATACAAATGACCATCAGGGATTATTCTAGACTTATCGTAGGATATAATTGGAAAAATTGCATATATTTACTATCGTTATATTGTCATTCGAAAGTTCAGGAAAAACAGGGTGCTCTTTGAATACTTTTTTTAGCTCGAGAATATGCGAGGTAAAAATGGACGTAGGTGTTAAAAGACATACGAAGGAGACACGAATCCGGAGTACTTAGCAATCAGTTTTATATAGGCTTACAGTGGTCGAGTGAGAATGCATATGTTAAGGGGGCCCCAAGGGGTTTTCGATGCAAGTGGACCCCTGTGGGTGCGCACCCCGCTTGGAACAGAACATTCTCCGACCCCCTTCCCTAGCCGGGTGTCGAAATCTATAAATAATTTATATCATTTGGTCCATTCATCGCGAGGGCCCATATGTACCTGTGTCGCCTTACAGGGGACCTGCGGCCACTCCAGATTTTTCTTTGAGCCGGTTCTACCCCTTACACAGGCAGAAATTTCTGACAACCTGTCGAATGTTTATTCACAAATTACTTGCTAATATGTATGCTCTACAACCACATGATTCGTTTTCATGTATCTGATATTTTAGAGTTTTTCATTCAAATTATATGTACAGACTTACAGCAATTAAGGAAATTATTTTAAATCTGGGGCATCACAGCGAAGGAAAATAAAACGGTAATATCATCGAATATGTGAAAGAATCTTTCACTTTAATACAGTATGAAAAAGTTTAATGACTTGCAGCGATAATACATATGATAGATTTATATCGATGATTGTTTATAATTTTCGATACGATATGCGTAACGTTACCAGCTCTTTATCTCATTAAGCTGCATCTCGCATCAACTTTCATCCGCACGTTTTTTATTTAATATTTCTCGGATATTTAGAGGCCACTTATCTATTCGTGAAACACGAAACCAAGTAGTTTACAGATGCATTTTTAAATGGCCCGCGCCGATCCCAGAATCGGGTATCCGTGACTATCGGCACGATCTCCCTCAAAAAGTCGGGGCTGTATTCACCCCCCTTTTCGGTGTATAGCGTTAGGTTAGACCCGTATAACCTAGGAACGTCGAGGCAGAAGCGTAGTCATACAGATTTTCTTGAGATGTACAGAAAGATAAAACTGTTCTTACCCGAAATTTTGCAACACGACGGCTATAGGCGTCTGCTCGATCGTAGACACTCTCGATTTGTCCTTTGATTTTCTTGATTTGATCCCTTGGCCGTGATCGCTGTTTACCTTCTCCAGTAGCAAAAGCGCGTGACATTTATTGACGTTTTTCCCGGAGCTTGCGTGCTGACGGAGTTGCTCCGAGGTGCGATATACTTTTCAAGCGGTCCGTTTCATTTTGCAGCAGAACTGTGACGACTTGAACATACTAACTTTTGTTAAAATTAAATAATTATCTTTGTAAATCGTCGTAGGCAGATGTTGTGGACAGTCTTTAAGTAATTACTCCGGTTTGTGCTCCGGAAGAGAAGCTTTGTTTTTTGTTTACTTACATACCAATTTGAACAATTTTTTATTTCATGAGTAATATCATGGCCCGTTAACACATGTAACATTGAAATATTTTAATTCTCAATAGTCGGAAGATTTTTTGCTCAATTTTTAAGAGTGGAGAAGCTTTCGATATTTACATAAAGTATATATTTGGTTAACGTTTTTTTTTGCAAAGTTGAGATATCGCTACATAATATAGAATTTTCGAGACTGGATATCCTTCTTTGCTGTTCACTGTGGTAAGTAATTTATACACAAATTTGGCTTTCAACTCAAGTATACTATATACGTAGTATACTCAATTTAAACTAGCTTTCGGTTGACATAGTTCCATCTTGTACCACTGCTACAATACGATGTTCATTTGTGCATAGCTGTTACCTTGCAATAATCGGTCATCAACACAACTGCGTATTATGAGTACATTATGAACGAGCATGAATCAAAGAGCATACACGCAAACGAGACAGCTAATATCTGCATGTTCGACACAATATTTTGAAAGTCTGGAGGGAAATTTAATTTGGACGCAATATGCGTGTCGGCTTGAGTAATATAGTGAGCAGAATTCGTGCGCAAGCTATTTATTCGTCCTTCACCTCGACAGCATATCCTGATAGCTTGTAATTGTTAACGATATGAGTTCAAACATGATACGGAAACGGAATGATCCTAACGGACTTAGTAAACGGAAGTTTAAGGGGATTTTATGCCGTTCATCCCGATTTCGTTCTCGTTGAAAATTCGAGGGCGGCTGTTGCGGTAAGCGTATTCGAATTTTTGAGGACCGTCAGCGTGATGCTGGCAGGAGCGGGGAGAGGCATATAAGAGCGGATAGACGGAACGAAAAGAAATTCACGGCATGAGAGGAAGGAAGATGAACGAGGAGGCTGGTTGAAAGGAAGATAGGCGCGTTGGGTCATGGTGAAAGAGAATCAAACAGAGAACGGAAAGAGTGAGTAAGAACGTGTGACGAGTGGTGAGAGAGGGAACGAGGGGGGAGAGAGAGAGAGAGAGAGAGAGAGAGAGAGAGAGAGAGAGCGAGAAGGTGACGACGATGGGAGGGGGGTTGAGGGAGATAAACTGCGTGCGATGAAGAGGGACATCGTAGCAGCGGGAACGAGGGGGAGGGGAAGCACGGATGGGTCTCTCGTTGCCATGGCAACCACCGTAGCCTAAAGCTATGCTTTTATTGATTCCAAGCCGCAAACAATGTACAGGAGTGGATGTTTCGCTCTGTTCTCTCTCTATCCGTCTGGATAGTGAGGTATTAACGCACCCCGAAATACCGATACCCATGGGCACGTGCCCCAGAAAGGCAGGACCACTTCGCGAAGAGCCCTTCGATTAATTCACCGACATCCCGGCGCGCATCTACGGTTACATTAAAATGCATCCGCTTCAAAGTGTCGACTAGGCGTAATGCATTATCGTGCGATCGCAGGTGCGCCAGATTTGGCTTTGCGGTGAGAGATCATTTTCGTGAAATGGTGTGCCACGATTCACCGTAGATCAGGATTTTGATTTGTTCTGTAATCGAAATGTTACTTTGTTACCGAACGAGTGGAAACCTGGCAATTTGTGCATAAACGTAACTAGCTCTTTTACTTCACCGTAGCTTGCGTTGGAAAAAGAAGATAGAAATATGATTCAATGGTAGGTTACAAAAGAACCGATCGTGAATAGTAAAAACGGCAAAAGAGTGATTTCTGCAACGTGTTTTTCTCCAACGGTGTACCGAGTCCTTTCCATTTCGCCTTCGGAGATAAAGACTTGTAGATGTTAATGTACTCTTTACAATATAATGATCATATTTACACTTCGAAAACAAGGCGCTCACTAATATTGGTGTTAACACGAAAATGTAATACTTCTGTATTTTTAAATGACTATCGTATTATGAACAATAAGTTTGATATATCTAAAGCATATAAGTGTTTTTTTGTTTGATTGTACACTGGCCGATAGCGGGTGTTGATAGAAACCTAACTTTTTTTTTACACGATTTTGAAATAATACAGTCGAAAAAAATATACTTTCTTTAATTTTACACAATGTATTTCCTTTAGTAGGAAATAAAGGAATGCGGTTTTTTATCATTAAATTCGTATTCGGCACCGACTGCTAAGGTCGTTTGATCTAGGACCTATTATTTAAGATGGGTTTCGTACCTAGGCCTCCCGCATGGAAGGACGAGCTTCTATCCATTACACCATCATAGCTCTATATGCGGTTTTATCTTCGATCGTGTTATTTCAAATCGTCTAAACGAAGAGTTAGATGTACCTGCTGCAACATTTTTTAGTCACAAAACAACGATGTTTTTATGAAGAAAATGTGCCAGCTTTACTTTGCTTTAGTTTAATGAAAGGGAATTCAGAACCACGTTATTTTTATCCTATGTTCGAGTACCTTTTAAATAATTGCACGTATGAGTAGTTAACATTTAAAAGGATTTCGGCACCCGCGATGCGGGAAGTCTCTTTATCCAAGTCACCCATTCAAAATCAAATCAATAACAATGAGCGGAACTACCGATGCGAAAGTCAGATCGCGATTGAGTTTTCTACCCGATTACGACGAGCGGGACCTCCTATTGGGATCTCTCGATGATCGGTTTATCGTTCAGAAATGCATATCGGTCGTCTGCCTTTTGGGTGGCTATTCTGACAGACTTATGTAACAGTTGTTCGTATAATTTTGACAATAACGCAATATCTAATACCGTATTGTAAACTGCCATAAAACGTGGTCTGCTTTGATAAATTCTACATTTCATCATCGCGGCAAAGTAAAAAAATTGTAAACCTTGCGTTTATCAGGTTCTTGAGTATTATCTCGATTAATATTGGATGTATATATTTCATGTTTAATAATGGAAAATAAAATATAGTTGAGTTTTAATAAGAGGGAGAACTAATCGTAAATAGGTATAAATGGTACAAAAATGATAGGTCATAAGGAAAAATCACTGATAATTCTACAATTCCTTAGCACGTAAGTCAAGTTATTTGTAACAACGTACATGATCCAAACATTTGCGGCAAAGTCACAAATAAAGTTTCACATTTCGCCATAACTTTCCAGGCTGCTTTTTCTAAAAGATTTGGAATTTGTTTGGTGATTACTGGGCTGATTACTGGCAAGTTGAGGGTAATGTCATTTAGCCCCGTATTAAATATTAGCGGTAATTCGATTATCGACACACATATGCTTTATAAACGAAACTCTAAGTCGTTTGAAGTATATGTGATTTCAGCATTTTTACGTTTTATTCTGCATCTTGTCATCAAGAAATATCGTGTTTAATTTTCTGCACGTTGTAACCTGAATTGTTTATTATTTCCATCCTTACTTACCAACGTAGTATGTATTTCTCACAATTATATCAGTTAAAAGCACAACAATCTAGTTACTCCTAAGCTATTTAGATAATAAACAAGAAGCGAATCGTGAGGGGTTATCTCGCGGATATAAAAATGCGTCCGTTATGCAGACAAAGTGTTACTAGAATGAAGTCATATTTTAACAAATTGGAAGAGTAGATGAGTAAGTCACGCAGTTGATATCTAAGGATGTTACAGTCATTCGGTTATTAATTACAATTTTACATCTGCCGCGTTGTGACCGGTTTTTTAGCGACACACCGATACACATCGTTTAGTTTATAATGTATATCTCGTCCAAAGAAAGGCATCTAAGTGACAGGATTTAGAATGGAGGTACCCATTTCGTATATTGTTGTCAAAAAATCAAATTCGTGTTCTCCACTTTCCGTGTATCGCTTGTATTCTGACTTTTTCCGTTCTATAAAGCGTCGAACTGGCAATTGTTCATGTACGCAAAAATGTTCATAAGGTTTGAACATCGGCCTAGTGATTCCTACCTGTTGACTACGTACTCTCGTGTAGGCAGGCCTTAATCCACGCGATGCGCTAATTTTTTGTCCAACTAGAAACGAGGGCGCACGCATTTCATAAAGCTATTCCGCGGGTTAACTCCCACTCTCTCTCTTTCTCTTTCCCTCTCTCCACCACCACTCCTCTCTTCCTCGCTCTGTCTCTTTTTTATGCGATGGTAGTCACCCCGATCGAGGCGTGTCGCATTCTGACGCATGAAAATGGCCCAAAGGGATGCGCCAGCCATGATCGATGTTCCATCCGATCGGAGTCTACCGAAACTGCCCGTCAAATAATATATTCATAGCTTCCGGATGGTTGAACCCGACTCTCGAAATCCCCCTCCCCTTTTCATCCGCCCAACACTCCCACAACAGCTACACCACAGCACGAACCCAGAAATCCATCCGCACGTATAAATCGACGGTCGAATAATTATCAAAAATACATGGACAATCGATCTGCCCCGTTTACTTTTCTGTTGTTTAGCACCATCTTGTGCCTCGCGGAAATGTTTTAGATCGACGGCTCATCTGTGAAAAATATGGAAATGATGCATGCCTTTTCCTTTAATTCAGATTCATGTCGAATGGGAGATATAGTACGTTAATTCCGTTTTAATGGTTATTATTGTAATATATTTTGTATCTGTTACTTTACTCTTATTAGTATCAATCTTATGATACGTGTATCACATATCTTTTCTTCTGTAACATCTTGGAATACGAATACATTTCACAATGAACATTCCTAAATTGGTCTGTTAATTAAATTTTTAAGAAAATATTTGCAATAGTTTTATTTTACTATGGCGCTATTATTGATTACACGTTCCAATTATTTTGCTCTTTTGGCAATTTAAAAGTAGAGCATAAAAATAAACATCGATTTATTAACCAGTAATTTTGTATATTGGTATTTAGCCGTCAGCGTAATCATTTTATTAGCGTATGGTGTGTTGAATATTTGCTTAATGATTATACATTATTGAGCTACCGAGTCGCATATTTTCTTAACCCTTTCGATATTTCTGATGACTATAGTTCCTCAATGTTTGACACTCGTTGTGTCTTACTGATGACTATAATCACCCAACGTCTGATGCTCGTTGTGTGCTGTTAATGCCTTGTCATCCACCTTTTTTTTTTTTTCAAAAATGTGCACCTTGTTCAACCATGATGTAGCATTTTTAGATCTATTACCATTGATTTGTTCTGTTCTGTTCAAGAGCCGTGTACTCATAATTTACTTTGCGTTACAAAGTATAAATTACGATGCCCTCTACGTACTAAAGTATATGTTCACGTCGTACTGGCTTATGCAGTATTGCCGTATTCGCGATTTGACTGTTTGTATAGCGAAATTGTTCTGATGAAAGAGAATCGTATGAAAGGAGTTAAGTGAATGTCTTAATTCTTTAGAAACCAGGTCACGCCGATGATCGATTAATATATCCTCGGTTAAGTAGAGCTTTAATAATTGTACCACTCCTCCCGCAAAAGAAAAGGGTGAAGAGATCGACGCCATGGTCTATGGCAATTTCTCATGGAGGTAACGTGATTGCAGACGAAGGCCGCGATTCTCCGCATTTCCTTTCTCTCGATTTCTCCCCACTCGACATTTATCTATGGCGGCCAAAAAGGGGTGAAGGCTCTCTTGCGACTTTTTGTTTTGCCGTCTTCGTTAGAACTGATCGTCTGTGCAAGAAAGTTACATCACGGCGATCGCAGTTGATCGAGCAGATATTCGGTGATCGATACCGCAGCAGGTGTAGCGAGGGGGCAGTAGAGGAATCACCCCCCTCTCCTCCTTCGCTCTCAATCTGCACTGACGTTCGCTTTTTACCGTTAAATGCGTCTGCGACAGGTCTGTTCAATCCAAATTGCATCATGACGACTCAAAAATTTCCAAGGACCGCACATAAATAAGAATAATGGTAACTTTTTCCAATATTCTTTTCGAAAACTAGCTTTACAACGAATTTCGTACTTATTGATTCTTATGATAAGCGATAAACTTGAATGCAGAGATACATTGAAAGTTTTCGCTCAACGTGAATGGGAAAAAAAAATAATATTAGGACCACATATGAAGAGAAAATACGCATTGAAGAAACGACAAAATGTATTTACAGGTTAATAAATATATAATCAAAATTGAAATACCCTATACTTAAAAAGATACATAATTTGTCATATATGAGCGCGGACCAATTCTTTGGAACCTATCGTTCCTTTACCCTTTAACAATTTCACTAAAATCACGTAGAATAGGAAACGGATGTTAAGTATTTTGTATCCTATCTTTCATAAAATATAGATTTTCAAGGTAAGATATTTCTTTAACTTAAGATTTTTCTTTGTTGAATAATTGATGTAATTAATGTCAACGATCTTGCGTGACTTGTAGGTAATCTTAATTCGTATGCCGTTTCTATATATTCAGTATTTGTACATCGAGTAAAAGATACTTGGAATTGCGATGTACTCTGAATATTATCACCATGATTTATTTCATTTGTATCTTTTCTACGATTGCAAGGAAGCACTATTTATTTTTTGCATCCCTTGGAAAAAAACTTAGCGATATTTTGGTGTGAAAACGCGATGTATTCGAGATTAAATATTTATTCGAGCGTAAACACGGAATAGGCGGGGCAGTTTTCCTGCTAAATGCACCTAAGAGGCCGACAGGGACGAACGGCGTAAAGCTTGTACTCGCTTTTCGTCCATCGCGTTTCTTCCTTCCCCGTTACACTGTCCGGCGTGGCGCGCCGAGCTAAGTGCAAAATTATTTTAAAAATATTTTCTTAACCGCGTTACCCTGAAAGCTGACCCCGCGTTGGTGCGTGGCTATTCCAGAGACGGGGAGAACACAAGCAAAAAGAATTGAAAATGCCGCACGGCGGTTTTTCGACTCGCCGTGGTTTTTGCAACCCTTTTTCTAACCTTACGCACCCCGATGTACGGGACGAAGGGTCACGGGCTAGTCTTTCCGGGACGACCGCCAATCTTTAGGAGGGATCCGCATCCTGTCCGGATGGATGTTTGTAAGCGCGGGACGGGAAGATTAATTAGGTTTCCCGTAAAGGCATTTTAATCGAGTCTCGATGCGTAGTTGTTCTCAGAATTTTGCTAAGTTCCATTGATTCTTAACTTCCTGTAATTAACGATATTCTCAAAAATTTAGAATGCATAATTCTAAGCGCGGCTTCGACAGGATATTTGTATTTTTTTACAAAAATTCTTTTAATCGGGGATCGATGTTCCGGAATTTTTTAAACCCGTTTGATGCTTAGTTCCTTTTTAAAGGCGCTTTTTTGCAACGTTGCGGGAGTTGTTAGAGAACCGATGGTTTTTTGGAAAATGGAGCATAAATTGTTTTTCCTATAAAATGTTTTTTAATCGGACATCGATGAGCAGAATCTCTTCATAACTATCCGATTAAAGAGAGGATTTAGGATATCAAGATTATAAAGAAAGTAGCAATTTGTATTAATATACGATAGAACCAGATTTATTCCCTTGACGAATCTATTATAAAATGTTCTTTTCTTAATTTACTTTTATTTTTTGAGGACGTTGCAGTAACTGTTACCACGATTTACGAACAATGTTTGTTCCTCTTTCTTATCCTTGACAAATCGATGCTCCGGTAATTGAGATATTCGGATTATTGTCCCAGACTCTTATTTTATTTGTATAATTTCGGCGTAATATTGGATTAAATGGGGAGTAGATTTCGATACGACTATGTTGATAGTACTTTATATTTGATGGTAATACCTGTACGTCCTTTACACACCTTTTCCATCCAACGTACTTTAAAACCATCCCCTCTCTGACCTCTACCACTTCGATGCTTTTTACGCTACACTTTTCTCTTATTTTGAACCTCTTCGTTGCTCGGGCCAAGAGTTTCTAGTCAGCGCTACGTAGAAAACGTTGAACTTGTTCGAGAGCTTTTTCGTGAAAAGGCTATGTTGGAAGGGGTAGGAGGAACGAAAGAAAAATGTCAAACAAATTTATTGCGACCCCGAGATACTAGAATAGGTAAAGGGGGTGACATTATGCTTAGATCTTTCACGATCTTTTGAATTATATAGGCCATGAGCGAGGAAATAGACGTCATCTCTATATTCCAGAAACCGTTAAAGAATTACTACTTCGATATTAAATCATTGTATGAATGTTTTATGACAAAAAAAAATTACGTGTTGCGGATTTTTACAAAATGCAGGCGATATTTATCACTTATAATGTAGTATATGATTTTCAAAGCGAAAGGTGATTCGATGGTTTATATATGCTGCGCCTTATTTATCACATAAAAATTCGTTGGGGAATAATAGATTTGCTTGATGAGATTTTCCTTATTTCAGAGGAATTGAGATGAGGCGATCATTTGCACACACGTACACATCCATCGGCTTATATTCGCTTCATCCATAAGCTTGATCAAAATATCTTCCTCGAATATTTAATTACTTCGATATCACTATCTTGTAGATGGCTTACTTTAACAGCCATGTACATTATATACAAGGAAGACTTATGATGGGGTCCCAATTTGCCGCGGGGCGCCGTCAGGCTGCGTTTAACAACTTTTTAATGGAGGCTTGGCGACCATCGTCAGCCCCGGCCGCCAACGTTGAAACGTTAATTCTAACGGGTGTCGTCCCGAGAATAAGTTAATACTTTTCGACTTAGTCGATGAGTGGCTTTCAATTCTCATTTTTTTTTAGCGACCGATATTTGTTATTTATGAATAGTTATTCCTATCGATGAAAAACAAAAATTCTCATAAAATACATTCATGTTTATGTATGTAATTACTTTTGTCCATTTGTTTCACATTGGGCTTATTCTGATTTACTCAAAAGTTTTCTTAAGAGCGAAATAATTTTTTAGGCGTAGATTATGCACATGCTATTTTACCATCATGTTTTTACAAGTTTGCTTAACGGTACTTAAAAAAA
Organism: Ampulex compressa; assembly: GCA_038496175.1. NCBI lineage: Eukaryota > Metazoa > Arthropoda > Insecta > Hymenoptera > Ampulicidae > Ampulex > Ampulex compressa. The sequence goes on from JBCFXI010000656.1 coordinate 68,583, forward strand.
TATTTATATATTTTTGTTTGTATGATATTGTGTTATTTTCTATGTTAAACGTGTACGAATGAAATTAAGAGTATTGTGAAGGTAGAGTGGCGATATGAGATACGTGCAAGATAAACTAATTTTTATGAAGAGAGATATGAAATAGTATGTGTGACCGGCATCCATAGCAAGTGTTACAAATATTCGTAGCTATGAGGAAATTGATCTACATTCCCGCACAATAATCGCTTTATCTCGAATAAGACGTACGACTAATCGGATTTTCTTGATCAAGCTTATCGATGTTACCTGCGTCAGGCGATTATTTATCGTCCTTTCTACGCACCTTTGATCACGTACTTTGGTATAGATTATTATTATTATCGTGCATTGTCTTTTGACTTTTCTATCCTCCAAAGCAACTAACAAACAGAACGAATTCTTTAGGAATTCATCTCATTAATCGAACGAATTGAAGGGAGAATTCCTACAACCTGTGATACTGGAGATGTAGATAGCCATTTTCATTTACATTCAGGATCATCAACTTTTTATTTTTCTTTTTCATTGCTTTATTTGTGGTTGGTTTCCAACATCCCTATGCAAGCTAAAACGAAGAAATACAAGACTGTTTGTAAGTAAAGTCTTGAGTTGTGTATGTAATATGTAGACATTAAAAAAAAAGATAACATGCATTTTATGCTTTTCGTTATACTTAATACACGCTCTCCATTAAGTGGATGTAAAAATAGTTACCGCTTTAACTGTCAAACTTATTTACAAATAACCCCAATTATTAAACACGAACCGAATGGAAGTTGCTTCATAGAAAATTGATCACGCCATAGTTTATTTGATGCGCATTTATTTTTCCACCTTCCCGATTATTGTTTCTGTTTCTCGTGTGCAATAAAAGCGCACCGATTCGGTGGCTGTCTCAGCCACCGCTAACCTATTCACATTTCTATATATCCAGGGTGAAGTCACAAAAATCAAAGATAAAATATATCTCCTATTTTATTATTTCTCTTAATACACGCTATCCATTAAGTTGGTGTCAAAGTAATTACAAATTTAACTTTATTAAGGTGTAGAGGTTTATTTCTTGCTTCTAGGAACTTGAATTCACGTGAACCATGTGCATTTTGAAACCATTCAGGATATTGATGTTTCCATTGCAATCTTCTCAAAATATGCTCGATGCCCGTTGTTATCAATGGTAACAACATGGCAATTTGTATGACCGTATACAACTAGGTGCTACAACAAATATATATTTCATAATTTATGAAAAACCACGAAACATGAGAGCATCGAATATTTCATAACCTGCGAACTCTGGCAAGAATAAAACAGGCTATTAACAGGCTCCCGCTATACAAAGTGTTCAGCGCCAACCCAATGAAAGCAACTCCATGGAAAAATGCTCACGGTGGTGTTTACTCGGCATGCATTTTTTACTAAGCCTTGCCGTTTTCCGCGCGCAATAAAGGTTCACCGATCAGACGGCCATCTCAACTACCGCCGACGACTATCTCATTTTCACGGAATCATAGCCGTCGCACGGCACGGCGCGTCGAACGCGCCGATCGATTTTTCGTGTACGTGGACGCGTGCACGCACCCGGGGAAAACGAGGAGGAACACATTTACCCGCAGCTCGGAGCTCTCGTAGAGCTCGGCCGCCCTCCCTACGACAATTCTCCACCCCTGATAAGCGTCCACGTACCCTCCCTCTACACCTCTTCCACGTTCACCTACCGGTGCTCTCCTCGGTCGCCCTCATCATGATTCTCCACCCTCAGCGCCCTACCGCCCCTCGCCGCCGGCGGCCGCCGCGTTCTCAACCTAACCTAGCACAGCATCCGCGTTCTGGAGAGCCGCTTTCGCAGCCCTCGTAATCGGATTTGACGTCGCTACGTTTTTGTTTCAGGCCAGTACGTGACGCTCCCGCTAGCGAGGGCTCTTGGCAAAACACAAGGTAGAGGGAAAAAGGAGTTCGCGGAGGGATGAGAAAGAAGGGGCACGCGCACGAAGGTTCTAAAATGGACTTTTTGGGAGGGGTTAGTTGGATGTATCGGGACGAAGAAGGAACTTCAAGAAGGTCGAAGGACTTATGAGTCGATGTACGGTGATTTCACTCGGTAGAATGTTCAGAAAGAATTCTACTTTGATCTAAAGGATTACCGCTGGAATTTTTCTTTTCCGCTATATATATTCTGCAGTATACGGAGTAAAACGTTGAGCTTCCTTAATAAAGAATTAAGTGTGGCTAGCGAGGGTTACTGCTAGATATTTTTAAACGTATATATAGTTCTGCTTCTTCGGAGGAGGTATAATGCTAATAAGTCAAGAGTATTCAATAAAAATTAAGTCAATAAAAATTAAGAAATGTCATGAAAAAATGTATTCAATTTCATGGAAAAACGTAACCTATTCACGTGATATGGAAACCGTTGATCTGACGATTTGAAAGGTAGCATAAACAGTAAAACTTGAATGTAATTAGCAATGAGGTTAGTCTCTGTAAATGTTAGATTTCGATACTGTTCAGCTAATATTAGGGTAATGATAAGTACATCGTGTAACTGTGCCAATATTTTGGCAAAAGAATTACCGAGGCGTAATCCAAAAATCTTAGTGGTTAGATGAAACAATAAATTGCTAGTCGCGTATATACTTTGCAAATCAATTTACTTGTAACAAAATGGTCTGATTGGATAATACTTTGGGAGAGGGGAACATCGAAATACCCTTAATTTTTTGATTATACCTTTAGCAACGAAGCTCACTTTTGACAATAAGGGTGGCGTTTAAATTGAACAAAAGTGACCATTATCGAAAAATCAGCGAGTCAACGGACACGTGCTTGCCAATTTGTTACCCGCACGTGTCGTCGATAAAACCACGTCAAAATATTGCTCGTACTTTGAATAGGCCAATTATGTGTCTCGAGTTCAGGTACGCCCATCTTTCAGGAAAAAACCTTATCAAAATGAGTACCGTTTCAATTTTATGCATTCTATTTTTTGCACTGCAATTTATCGTATCGAAAAATTCCTTTATTAAAACGTACGTGCGTATTAAATTTATTATAACAGATAGTCATTCGTAATTAAAATCCCATTTCTCGCAAATTCAAGTTAAGCTCTGATCGAGGAAAATATAGGAATATGTACAAAATTATGAAATTGTATAGTACATTCTGTAAATGATGATAACTGCTGTTCTGAACTTTATTAACAATAAGTTACTTTCCACGCGAATATTCATAAAATCCTTTTATTTCGGTCTAAAGACGATACTAAACACGATACGTTTAATACTAGCAATTCAGGAGTGTATCAGTACACGTGTAAATAACTGCCGCTACAGAAGCGAATGACAACAGAGGCATTCATGTAGCAAATAGATAATTCATGTAATAAACAAAATCTGAACGGATGTGCAAGTTGACTAATCATCATATAAGGAGACGCGTTAGACGAGGTTCCGATTTTTTGTCGTTGGTAAAAAGGTAACGATCGTGAGACGCATTGCTTATTATATATGATTTCTCTTAGAGCTATGGTCGCCGTTGCATCAAAATAAAGTTTTCTTAAATCGAGCGAGCCAAAATATAGCTGCATCCAATGTCAATGTTCGTATTCTTTATTCGCTCTATTTTTTATGCAAATTGGTCTCGATTCGAGCCAAATACAAACTGGTACTTCGTGTCTGGTGTTAGAAGACGTCTTTGCCGGACGTTTATCTGGTCTAGGAGGACACGTACGCTGCTCGAAAAGAAGGTACGTGCAGGTCAAAAACGGAAAATGTCGGATCACCTGGTCGAAGGTTGTAAGCCGACAAAAAGGGGGTACCATATCGGCAGGGCGTGGTCGAAATCTGTCACACTAGCCACGAATAATCTGTCTACTCTCGAAAAAACGTATCGGTCTCCTAGTTCGGGAGATATTCCTCGACGTGGACAACAACGTGACATATAATTGTTATATTGGACAGATCACTAGATACAAGACCAACGTACATTTTAAAAACTTAAATTCTATTGCAGTTTTCATGAGGTTGAAGGCTGAATTGTGTATTCAAGGATGGATATAACAAAAATGTACGCGTTGACTGTGCGTCCAGTCTTATGCTTAAGGAACAATTTTCAATGACAGTGCGCGTAAAACGTTTTTTTTCTTACACTTAAGCGTGCGAGATAAAATTTTAGCGACGGTTTTTCTGGAAAAAGCACGTACTGTTGCTCATCCTGAAAAAAGGCACCGGTCATGTATTCTTGTAGCGCATCGCATGTTGATTTTATGACTTTCGATTGAACGACGTTCTGCGTAAAGTGTAAAACGGGTTCGAACGTATTTGCCACTGTACGTGTTTGCCGCTTCCGCGGAGCAATGTTATCCCACGATTGTTTACGCAGATACGCACTATTATGTACACTGTAGCGAATGGATGCGTAGGTGTATCGGTGTAGTTGATTGTGTGCACGCGCATGTGCCGGATCAGGAAATTAGTGGGCGTATTTCCCATATGGGCGAAGAATGATTGTCAGCGGAGTGCGATTTCGATCAAACGTTTGCCGAGATGCTGCCGCTATTTCGTATTTATGGATTGAGGGGACACAGAAAATGCTCTGTTCTCTTATGATTATTTAAAAGTATACATACTATATTTTCGATCGTTTCTCTTTGTCATGAGAATTTTTGATTGTGCAAAGGAGTATCTAATTGCCAAATATTATACAAGAGTAGAAAATATATCCGTACCTATATCGGTATTTATTTTTATCCTTTATTTAGAGTTGTATCGACAAACTCGAGTTGTTGGAGGACCCTTCTGCTATAAAATGCAAGCAAGCTGCATATGGTCTGTAATGCTCGTGAAGTCGACGCTCCAGTTTGTACGATCTAATCTAATCTGAGCGATCTACCCTTTATGAACTGGATCTATGGCCTATTTCAAATAGTGGTTTGACATTACATGATGCTCTACGCGAAATTCTTATCGGGCGCTAACTAGACTCTTGTATGTTCGACAGTATACCGTTAACTGTAACTAATTTATAAATCAAGGCATAGTACATCTTAAATATTCTATATCCAATTAATCATGTTTCATATATTTAATTTATTCTATGGTGTCATACGTTTAAATCAATATTTTGATGTACGATGTTAATGATCACACTTCTTGAAATAATATAAGTCACCGGTGACCAAAAACTGTGCTCGGATCAGATATTTGATTTATTTATCACTACTCATTACAAAAATTTGTTTAGAGAAATTATAAGCAGTGTAGAATACGTCCCTAATAGTCATACCTTTTAATGATTAAAAGTAAAGAGAAAAGTAAGGATGGAATTGATTTTATTGATAACCTGCTCTATTTTTTACATTTTGCCATAATCATGATGCACACGCGAAGTCATTTACTGCGTTTTGCACTACATCGTAGTCTATGCCTCTCTATTATGATGACCAAAATAATAGCCTTTTCTCTTTCGTCAATAGTCAATCTCATTTGTTTTTTTTCTGGTTTTGAATTGGCCCGCTTTTCGCACCGTCAACGCATAAGTATTTAACTATTGTCGACAAAATTGCAGGCCTCGAAAGTGGCAACATGCGTTGTGGGCGTCCTGTTTTTGAGCGATTCAAAGAGATGCAATTGCCGTCCTTCAGCTTGAAACTTCGCCTTTGTATGCGCCTGACAAAAGCTGCGACCAGGAGCTCTTTGGCGTTGTACACTTTGGCCGTCCTACATCCATGGAAGTTCACCGATATCCCAGTCGTTAATGACGTTTGAGGAAATAAGAATAACAAATATTTCAAAATAAGATGCCGTATTCATTGCGGTATAGACCCTGCTTTATTCCAAGTTCGAAATAAATCACTTTCTGAAACAAAGGGTTGTACGATTACTTCTTTCCCGCATGAATACCTTTTTATTGTTCAATAAGTTATTCCGACGGTTACGATTCTCCTATTACGACATCTCTTTTATCGTTCTCGTGGTGTTATATATTCATTAATGACGTAGAGTATATTCATCTCTCAATATTTTATTCGTACCATATCCAACATTTTTACTCACAATTTATAGAGACACTTTTGTTTATATTCTGATTTTCGGTCTACAACCAATTATCAATATTCTAACTGAATTAAGAGAGAAAACAAATCCTTTTAACGGAATCCATCATTTCAAGTCAATTGTCAAGTACATGACCCAGTTTATGGTCGTGATAACCGACGAATTGATGTTAGCTAGTTTCAATAGGAACGATGACCAACTTCTTTCATGAAGCTTCGGCCAACTTCAGGGTTCTCGGTGCTCCCAAAACTTTAAATTTCCTGCTCTCCACCTTACTCCTCTTCAGCGTTCTGCCTCTTCGATCTTCCTCCGCACCCTGGAGGCACGAAATCCTCTCGCCTCATTGAAGGAAGGTTACACGAGGTAGGTGCAAAGCAGACGAATCGAATGGGCTCGTGACGGAATAGCGGTGGAGCGGGAAACCACGATGATACACGAAAGTATCTTTACTTAACAAAGGAAACGTGCAAGAAGAAATCTCAGACGAAAGAATTTGGGAGTGGCATTCGCATAGAAACAGGGCTGTAATGCAAACATCAACAGAACACATTTGGAAAGGAAGTGATTTGTCGAATCGTAATGCACTTCGTAGTTTGTACATGTCGGGAATCAATCCATTAATTCGCGATTTTTCGATGCAAGAGGTCATTTGATAGATAATAGACAGGCGTAGAGGAAGGATTGGCGTACAAATAGCAATGGAATATATATGTGCATTTTTATGGTATAAGAAGAGTGAATGGTACGTAAAAAAATCCCGAACAAAAGGAATTCCGCAGTAGCAGTTAGCGGCAGGAAGGAAGAAAGGAAATTGGAACTGATGAAAGTATTAAAAGTCACTCATGAACAAAAATACCATCTGTGAGTCGCAGTGATTAACATTTTCGAAAAAGCTCCGGTTATCTCGTAGCTATGCAGCACTGATGGTGTTATTAAATAATGTTCGCCCCTTAAAAACATCAAACAATATTTAGGTATATGAGAAAAGCGAATTTCAAGATGCAAGAAAGGTAGAAACGCAAAACTTACCTACATATGTTTTCATCTAGATCGATTGACAAGATTGATTCTCAGTTACAAATTAGAAAATTGGATTCTTGAATATTATTGTTGACCAGGACAAACGTGACAAACATTATTATGTTTACATTTCAAATATTTCAAATTTCATGGAGAACAATGTGGCTGGTAGACTTCAAAAAAGTTGATTTACCTTCAATAGCTATTCATTAATTATAGAATCGCATACTAAACACGCCAATGTGGTTTTGTCTCTAAAATCAAACGGATTTGGCACGAAACAATCGTTACTTGCGTAACATGTTTTTCAGATTTGTGTCAATCGTATGAAAACGTTAATCGATAAAGATTACCGAATCCAAGACTTCACAAAGTTTCTGTGAAACATCAAAAAAGAAACAACACCCGTTTATAATACGAAGAAGCGCGCGTTGAAAGGCGAATAGGCTTCCGAGCGTTACTCGGAGTACAAAAAAAATCACATTCTGCACGAAGCATCTGCCGAGCTTATGCGACAGGCATGAACGTGCGCTACAACGAAATCCTCGCGCAAGAATAAAAAATGCTATCCGCCAGGACGGGATAACGAAGGGTACAACGGAAAAGGGTGTAGGAGGGGGCGAAGAAGAGACGGAACCGTATGGAAATACCGCACGGCAAATTACAAATCACCGAAAGGCCGCGCTGGAAATACAAAGATGGTCAAAGTTCGTTACAGGATCTATAGGTTGAGAGGTGGAAGGAGGGGGGGCGGTAACGTGGAATGCGGCACACGAGGCGAGCGTAGACACACATGTAGACGCAGGTGGGTCAGCTAACGGCGCGGGGAGGAGGGGGGTGTACGTTACAATCAAATCCCGAAAAAGGGGAAAAGAATTAAAAAAGCTATCTGCCGCGAGATAATAAAAAAGAGGACAGGGATGCGCGGAGGATGGGTTCCTGGATCGGTCCGTGAGAGGCGGGAGTGACGGGGGAGGGGTGGGGGCGTACTCGCGAGGGCGGACGGAAAAGACACGGACGCCCACCGCATTCGTCGCGGTGGTGGCAACTGGAGTTCGATTCCCCTTCCTCTCGCACGTTTCTGGTGGTACCATGGAAAAGCTCCGGATACCACCGGCGTGGGAGGTGGAAAGAAAATCGCTGGCGGGCTATTTTCTAGAGGAATTTTTATTGGTACGTCCGCCATGGTGGTTTATCGGCGGGGGTACAGTCAGTGGCGTTAGTACTAGCAGGATTGGTCGTTGCCAAGGAGACGCATTCCCCGAAGCGGCCAATCGAGCCGACCCCTGTGCTACCTTGCTTCAGCATCCCCCGGCAGGGCGAGGGGTGCTGCTCGTCCCGCAACAAGCTCCTACGAGCCTCGCCCCTCCGACGCTCTTTCTGTCCCCCCGCGGAGTCACCGGGATAACTGCATTTCGCGGACAGAATCCCACAAGAACTCACGGCGAGCGGTCGCCCCTCTAACACGGCCGTCTCTCCGTAGGTCCTATCGCTCGTGTTTTTCCCTCCGCGGTAACGCGCGTCACCCCCAACGTACGAAGGAAGGGCGCGAGGCCAGACGTCTCTTCGTTGTCGTCGTCGTCGTCGTTATCGTCTTGTTCATCGCCGTGAACCCTTGAGGTGCGCGTCCTAGTTACCGACGAGCGCTACACGTCAGCCGCGCGCCACTCCGATTATTTCGATATTTCCGTTTTCAAGGGCAGCCTCCGGTAGGTCCCCTGGCACCACCCTTCCCCTCCCCCACCCCTCCCCCCTAGCGGTATTTCTAATTGGATCGACGGGGTAATAAGATTTGAATTTCGAATTGAGGCCACGCCAAACCTATCATCGCGATATACGACCTGCCGATTTCAGGCTTATTCTTGCCGTACTTCCTCGCAAAATCCGTTTTTCCTGCCTTCCTCGTTTTTCTTCCTTTTCTTTTCATTCTTCGTTTCTTTCTATTTTTACTTGCCGAGTTCTCGTTACCCTATTTTCACTACGCGTGCGGGACCAAAAGAAGAGGAAGGCTTTTTCCATGGATTTTCCTTGGAACACGAATCAGAGATTTGTGCGCATCTTGGATTTGTAGGAGTCGAGTTTTTCTTCGAGAGGTCCAGGCAATTCTTGACGAAGTTGAAGACGTATCTACGCACATTGGAATAGAAGAAGCTTGGGCAACGGGTCCGTGTGATAGGGGATAGGGCTCAGCAGAGGCAGACGAGAAAAGAAGACGTCAGAAAGAAATTGAACGAAATGGAAACAACTGTTTGTCGCTGAATGTATCTCAAGTATTCGATGGATATTTTTGAAAACGAGTTAAAAGTAATTACCGAGAACCTACGCCAGGCTTACATTCATCAGACGAGGGTATGATACGATATTTCCGTAATTCACGAAGGAACGAAACAGGAGCAAGACATCGAAGATTACTTAAAACCATGAAAGTTATGGACTGAGTAAATAGAGTTTGAAGACAACGAAAACAAGCATTAAAAAAGCGAAATATCACATCGACTATATCGACTGGTTTAAAAAGAAATTCATCTAAATCGTACATCGAGCAGTGGATCTCAGACAGAAAACCTGGAATAGTGTTGCTAAAATCGTATCGGGGGAACGTGTTTTACGAGTTCAAATTTTTATAGCCTACAATTTCAAAGGTTCAAAAATTAACTCTATCAGAAACCAGTGAACGGTACCTGGCAAACTACGCACGCATGTTACTCTCCTGTCAGGCAATGAGGTAAAGATATCGATCAGACCGTAATATCGTCATACACACTTTCTCGAAAATAACCAGTGAAACCTTTGAACAGACATTTCGAAATTCAAGAATCTTCGTGCATCTCTGCAACACGATTTTTTCCGTGTTTTTCGGAATTTAATTCGCGGACTGCTCAGTTGTTTCCATCCTCAAAGAACGTGCTTTTCCATAACCGGTTGAATCTCCGCACCGGAATAGCGCGTATTGCCTTAGGGGAGGATCGACGGAGGATGTCCTCGTAGACGTTGGACGAGAGTCAAGTGCTTCCAGCTCGAGAGACCTCCTCAGGGTCACCCCGGCATCACCCTGGCTAACGACTTATCCGGAGGTACCGGGGGCCCCGGTGCAGGTGGTGTTGGATCTGTTGGTAGCACCTCCGTCGGCGGTGGTGCCGGCGCTGGTGGTGGCTCATCTCTACCTACGACCGCCCTTAGCCTCGATCATCAGCAGTTCAATATTTTTCCGGCGATCTTCAGCAGACAATTAAACTTCTCTGCCGCTGCCGCAGCCAATTGTGGCCAAAACAAGTTGATGGACGAGCTAAGGCCGAATCTCGGACTTCTCGGAGTTGGACTCGTTGAAAATGACAGCTTCCACCTAAATCACAATCAAGAAAAGAGAAAGTGCAGCAGCGCTAGTTCAAACGAGCAGGATTTTGGGCTGTACGGGGTGCACCAGGGTCTCGAAGCAAGCCCGCCGACGCCCGCCGCGACGCCTGGAAGAAGCAGCGTCGGGGCTACCTCCAGTGTCGGTGAGCATTGAAACTCATTTACTTTTCTGTCTTTATCTTTTTTTTTCTTGTCGTTTTTGTTGGACGCTTGCGTTCAACGCCGAAATGATTACGATAATATGGAAAATGGATATTGACATTTCTTCGTTAAAAGACCAAGCTCGAATCTCCTATTGTACCTTGGTGAACTAACGCGATCCGAGTCAGTAACAATGCATCATTTATTTCTCTTAGATTTTCTTTACCAAGTATATATGCAATTCTAAGATTACGACGATGGGGGAATAGAAACTGGCGCTTCCGTGTGAAAGAATTGAGTTCGCATTTGTGTAATTCTTCTAGATTGTTATATATGTTAGAGTAGAATAGGTAGCGTTATGTCAATAGTCTATGGTGAATGTGAAATGAATCATGAGAAATAAAGATTATTATTAATTTAGTATAATACCTGCTTAGGTTCTTAACAATGCTCTCTAATTGGGGGGAATTTTAAACTACGTAGAGTCTATGATTTTCGTCAAATCAAAGCTTATTGTTAGAACTACATATGTGCAGTCCAAGATCTAACTTCTTGTTTCATTCGAATTATGGCCGGCCAATATGCAACCAGCGGCATCCTTACGCGTGGTCTGCAGCCATATATGACAAATTGCGTTTTTTTCCAAATATCGGATATTTTTATTTCTAGTTTATGTTTATTACCTTATAAATACATTTTTTGTTTATTTAAGACGTGTTTTCTATTCATATCTGATTGTAGTATTGTTTTTTTCTCATCTACACTGATTGATTACTTTTAGAGCACCTCTGGATTTAAATCAATGACTTGAAATCAAAATCAATAAGTACGAAGTTTATTTTAAAGCTAAATTTTGAAAAGAATATTAGAATAAATTGCTGTTATTCTCATTTTTGTGTGGACCTTGGAAATTTTTCGGTTGTTACTGCGATTCCGGGATACAATTTGGTTTAGTCAAGAAACGTGACACTAGTGATTTAGTGTTTAAAATTACTGTCTTATCTATAGGATATTTTAGCGCATAAAAAATGTTTTCAATATTCCAAATAACTACAAGCTGTGATAATCTTTGTCATCGTAGTTCTTTTTCCTTCTATGCTCCTTCTACTCTTTGCTTTTCCCTCCAATCTTTGTTCTTATGCCGAAGTGCTTTTACATGATATTCATAATCGATCTTACATCATCTAAGATCAGTTTATTATACTTACATAGTTTTTGATTTATCTTACACTTCCCAATTTGTTCAATCGGCTGATATTGTTACTTATGATAAACTTCGCTTTTCATTTTTTATAGGGTATAAAAACATTTTTCCATTACAAAACACCTTACAGGTATACGTTTTACATCAAAGATCTATAAGAAATATCGAGATAAATCTCACAAGCTTTTTAATATTAAACAAAATGGGCGTATGCTTTTCAACGCAGAAGACTGATGAACTTTGGGAAATGTGAGTTTGAGCAGCTTAAAATTGATTTTTGGCGAAGAAAAATGGATGTCGTTTCATCTCGAGATAGACGAATTTTCCGCTCGTTGAGTGTTAAGTAGACGCGAGCTTTGACAATACAGATCGGCCGAAGTGTTGACAATGGGTCGCGGAAAAAAGACATATGGTAGTACCTGTTCTATGGGCTATTATTATGTGCTCGTGGGGCTTAAGGGAGCTTAGGTCGAGGGGCGTGCTAATGGGGTAGGTTTGAAACATCGGTCGTAGATGCACATTGAATCTCGACGTTGGTTTCAGTTTGCAAGAATAGTGGTGTTATCTTTATGTTCTTGCAAACCCCTTCAATCTTTGATCGATATCAGCTTGTATTTCCGCCAACATTTGACCTTTTAATTAATATTCTCTGTCTTCGTTTTTATTATAGTGTAATAAATCTAATTAAAATTTGTTGACAGGCCAACATTTAAAATTGTTGATTAAATTCTTGTTGCTTTTTGGCTGGCACTTTGAAACACTAGTCTGTCCTGAATAGTACTTAGAAGAGTATATAAAACAACCCTTTTTGTGGATATATCGGCACGAGAGACATTTACCATTTTTTCGGGATTTGTTGACTTATAAACGTAAAACATGTGAATATTTCGATATATTGTATTTATAGTCCTTGAAGACTGCAGTTTTCCTTCTTGAAATTATACAACTAAATTGTTTTAATTCAACAATAGTTTAAAGAGTGAATAAAAGTGGTACACACGCGTCGGAAAGTTGTTGACGTATTGCCAGTAGAGTTGCAAGTTCCACTTTTCACTTGAGTTTATTTCTGATGCGTCAGAAAACTATATACCATAAATTTTCGTCTGAGCAGTTTTATATAAGGCGTAATAAAGAGCACGAAGAATTGTATGATTTTCAGTTTCATACGTTGACTTTTTCTGACGATTTCAAGTTGTTTTGTCTCAAATTGCCATTGTTGGTTACTAATCTCATTCTAATACATTCTTGACCCTCGAAATTGGTGGTGAAAGCTAAAAGAAACCGCGTTGTATGATTTTATACAGAGTTTTTCAGGGTTTTATATTAAAACACAAAGTTAAGCATGCATTTACGGGAAGCATAAAAACACTGAACATATAGATGAACAAGTGAGATTTGATTAATTTTTAACATCGAAAGACTCCTGTGGGAATATAACATGCATAGCGATCATGCTTATAATAAAAATCGGCAGCAGTTAATGATTAACATAAAATATCGTTAAGGTAGGATTTCAAATGCGGTAGCTCAGATCGTCATGCCATGCATCGTTGACTAGACCGAGTTCAACAGGTCTGTAAAAAAAAAATGTTCTCACGCGTTGCACAGTGATTTAGAATGTGAAATCGTAGCTTTTATTCCTAACACAAAATGCGTTTCAATTAAGTGTTACTTATCCTGCCTTGAAGTCCGACAGTTGAAGAGTAATGAAAAGCTACGTATATTGTATATACCTATGTCTGTTCTATTATCTATAACGTTCTCCCAATTCTCTTTGCATTCAATATTCCATGTTTTCGTAATACTTTTTTTAATTACAAGTTTTCTGAATAGCGTTAACATTGTCAAAATTTAACGACATTTTTTATTTTGTTTATTATGGACTCTTCGTCGGAAAGAAAAATTAAAAAAAAAATATTATTTTAAACTGTTATGGGAACGAAGAAGAATTTGTTCATAGAATAAAAATGTTTACGTGTGAATGACTTCCTTGCCCGATGAGGTCCGGAGTTGATTTTAATCTCAATTTATAATCTCAACTGTTCTTAGTATATAGAAAAAAGTTTAGCTGCTCCTACTTGCTAAATTCTTACAAATTGAAAAAAGTTGTCAGGTACGACTGAGTGAGAACAAAGTTCGAATAAAAAAAGAAAAAATTAATTTAACAAATCAATTTAATTTATTTTCTTATTGAAAATTTTCAAGACTTCAGTCATCAAGATTTAACTCATTTTGCTGTTTTTTAGCATACACTATTTAGTCGACCATTTTGTTTTTTTATCACTTTCATTTTAGATTTGCCTCCAGTAACCTTAAAAACCTTAATGTACTAATTTGCAGACAAATTAAGTAATGTTTCTATATTTTGTCAACGACACATGCATTTTTAAGCATTTTACTCGCACAGCCTTATTAGTTGATAATGAACGTTTCAGGTCGGGTTCAATTTGCAAAAGTGATATTCTCCACATTCCATTTCAGCCTTCAAGGTCAAGGCTCCCGGAAACGAAATGAGACTACCGCAGTATTCTCATGCAAATGAAAACTCCGCGGCCCAGTTGAGTCGTGGTCAAGTTAGGGGTGGCAGGGAGGAAAGGGGAAAAAGAAGGAAAGAGAGAGCAAGAAAGAGGGAGGGAAAAATTAATGTCATTAACCCCCTCGAGTTCTCCGGGACATAAAAGTACTCGGGCGATGGTTTTCAGCGAGATTTTCTCACCCCTCTTTCCTGTTTCTTCACCTCTTTGAAATACGAGGGCGCAAAATTTTGCGCCAGGAGTGGCGTCTTGCTTCGGCCGTTTCAAAAAAGCAAATTTAATATTCCCACTTACGTGGAATTAAAAGGAAACTAGTCTTACGACACGTCCTGTGATTAGAGTAAAAAAATTTGACGTTCATACATTCTCTTTTTCTGACTTTCTCTTTTTCTCCCTTTACGTTTCTTATTGCGCTTTTTATGCTTTCGCCCAAATAAAGAAGACAATTGGTCGTACTCGATGAATTTTTGAGTTTTGAAAGGTAATGTAATGTCTTCAAGGATTACTATTGATCTTTTGATACGCGACTTATATATTACAGATTTATTTTCGAAAATTGATCACGGTATGTTCTCATTGATTCTTTTTCCGTATATACAAAAAATTTACAAAAAAGTATTGTAATCTCGTTAAAATTAATGTTCGCAGTGAACAATGTTGGCATGAGCTTTATTACAGAAGATATGATTCTAATAATAGTAACTGAAATAACGGATGTATGCTCCCAAAAAACAACCGTCAGACTCCGTACATGAATTCCACATGATTTCATTGATCGTGTAGCGATGAAGTATAAGTATTGAATTTATTCCATTGGCTATCGTCCAAACATAAATATCGTTTGTTCCGACAATAATAACTAGATTAATCTTCAATGGCGATGCTTGGACCTTATGGCGATGTGTGCAGTACTGTATATTTACCGCTATAAAACTTCCAAACGTCTAATTTTGAAGCATTTTGAAGTATTATGAACATAAATATGATATATAAAAAAAACTCGTACCACCATTCGCCAAATACACAAAGCGTTGATAAAGAAGAGTAGTAGAAAGGTCGACGCTTCACGCCCGTGATGAGTAAAGTGAATTCAGTCTCTAACACTAAGACGGTTTTTCGTTGAGTTTAGGCAACTAGTTTCAGAATTTTTCCGTCGCCTCGTAGTACGAAATGATTTGTGAATCGGACAGAAGGGAATTTCTATTAACCTACATCGAAAGGTAGCGTTGCTTTTGACGATAATGGCAATTTGGCAGCATATGCCGTCGGATGGCAGCTGAGGGCCATGGCAATCTGCATTATTGGCGATCCCCGTTTGCGCGTAGTTCGACATATACCGCGTGTCACCTCGTTAAAATTGATGTTAATTATCTCAACCGGAGAATCCGGGAATCCCCGCGACCAGATGTTCCCTTCGATATCTGACACCGGTCAACCACGTTCCTCATTGCAACGAATTTTTTGCACCACAGAATTGTCGGACAATGATTCAGTCTCGTGCCGGACAAAGGATTAAGCTGGGTGCGGAACGTCCAGCGCATTTTGTCCCTTTTCCTTTTCTCGGTCCACGAGAGTCGGAGAATACTATCTCTCTCTCTATCTCTCACTTTCTATCTCTCTCACTCTCTATCCTCCCCACCCCTCTCCCATTTGCATATAATCATATTCATTATACCTATTGGATTTTAATCGGATACTCTGCCACCTTGGTATTGGAAATTTTAACTTTGTATTTTAAAAAATAATTGAATGGTGCACTTTTATTATCACGCTGCTCACGTATTTCTCAGATAAACATCGTAAATTTATTTGAAGGATAATGTGAAATAATTATTATTTCTAAGATTCGTCTGTATTATATACATTGAACTTTTATTGGATACTTCCATATCTCGACGATAGGATTTTCGAACATTCCTTTAAGAAGAAATTACCAGTTTAATAATCTGGAACACAAATTGCGATTTCTTATTATAGTAGAATTGATATTTCCGCGTAAGAATTAGCTGCGTATTAATATCAGATTAGCGATCAAAAATATTTTGAGATGCATCAAGCAAGAAGTAATCGGAGACGAGTAAAAAAATAATGGAAATGAAAACCGATGAGTGACGACGTTCGAAGTAGAACTAGTACCGCAAATCCTATCGTCTTCCCTGATGAACTTGACCGAGTTTCATCGTTCACCGGGTAACGGGGCAAGGTATGTAAAGTGGACAGCATTCATCCTTGAACATTGAATCAGCATGTAACATGATTAGGTCATTAACGCCCTAACCAAGTTAGCATAGTGCGAGGGACTTCGCTTGCCACGGTTACCCTGGCCGTACGTTCGTACGTTCGTTCATAAAGCTCGTACTGTCAAATAACCAAGACGACCGCAGCCTTGCATATGCAGATCGAAAGCCAACTGATTTATTTCGATGAATGTCAACTTTCCTTTGAATAATGATACGAAACAATATTTGATTTTGCCCTTTCTCAACATTAGTACTTATTGCTTCTGAGAATAGTGATAGGAAAGGGAGATCGAGCTGTAAATGAATTGCTATAGGGGAAATTCATTTTTCCTCGATTGGCGTCATTAAATAATACCTGATTCTCACCCTTTTCGAAATTTCTAGTTATCGTTTATGAGAAACAAGAAGTAGTATTGAGAAATCGGGATCTGAAGAAACTGTACCCTCAAATAATCCGGATATTCAGGAATCCTTTGCTTTAAGCTAGTGGCTTCAGAGAAAAATGAAATAAATCTAATTCAAAGAAAGCAACATACCACGCGATGAACAATGTAGTTAGCGTTCAATACGATGGGGGTTCACGCATTTTTTAATCTTCACCTAAGTGTATTTCTTAACGATTGGCTTCTATATTACGGTATAAAAATGTAAATTCTGTACCAGGTATCATTCGGAAGCAGGTGTTACTAAGCATAGTGCTAGACCTTGCTATGCTCTGTTGTATCAAGATGGCAATGTTAAGAGTGAAAAGTTACACTTTTGGTTTCAGGAGCCGAAGGAGCTTTTAAAAAGCTAAAACCCGATCCCTGTGCATCTAGTCCTCATATCGGGCACACCCCCACTACCGCCAGTTGTCCAACCCCAGCTCGACGGCGACACAGGACTACCTTTACTCAGGTTTGTTTCTAAAATTTAACCAATATCAGATTTTGAAGGATAGAACTACTATCTAGTGGAATAAATAAGGATTAATACGAATATCATAGGTTAAGCGATATTTAATATTTTCTACGATACCTAATATTTATTTGAATAAATTTGAAGTGTTTAAACATATTTATTTCTCTTTGTGTACACTTGGACATGTGCAAGTTTATGATTATTATTGAGGCTTGTAATATTGCAGATTGTCAATGTCAAAAATAAGAAAAAGATATTTCCTATTGAGGAAAAATTTCGGCTGTTTTTCGCTGGTATCAGCGGCAACTGGTTTACCTTAGAACGTTGCCTCACTTTTTCGATAACGACGTTTCGATTACCTCGATTCAGGACCTTTCATAGAGCGCTCAAATTTCCTGTCGGGTAGTACAGATTGACTTCAGTACGGACCTCCAATTGTTTCGCAGGAGCAGCTGGCAGAATTGGAATCGGCATTCGCAAAATCTCATTATCCAGACATATACTGCAGAGAGGAATTGGCGAGGACCACCAAATTGAACGAGGCCAGAATCCAGGTGGGTTAGTTGCACTCTCTGATTACCAGGAAAACAAACATAAGTCACTGGTCGTTATGAAAATGATTTTTAAGCGCAGATTTTTTCCATAGAAGTTTAACTTTTTCATAATCAAGTACCTTTATTAGAATTAAACACTGTTAAGTAATTCTGAAGGTGTCAAAAGATACCTGATGGTATACATAGGTATATCATATGCACGTTTTTAGATTCAGGATGAGTTAGATGAAAATGATATCGCTAAATTAATTCAACAACTGTTGTACGAAAAGTCAACAAATCAACTGTGGAGAAATGATTAAACTTAAAGACTAATATCAAGTTAAAATTTGAAAGGTATCTTTTGACACCTCTTGGTAGAAATAGTATTAAACCTTGCGTATATTGAGATGATGGTATATAAGTACGAAGATGTACGAATACAGAGATGCGACCCCTTGAACCAATTAAAATATCGGTAATCCTATTTTTTTATGATAATAATCCGCAAAAAAGAACGTTAATCTTTTTATAAGAGAGAAAAAGTATACATTCTCGGTAAATGACTTGAAAGTAAATCAGTTATAATAACTAGTGACAAGCTGAAAAGCATGGTTTGCGGCTATGTTTCATGTGCGAAGGATCCTTTGTCCTACAGTTAATAAAATAATAATCATACGTAAGCGACCTTATCGTGCACCCATCTTTTTGACCGTGACTCACTCTGTAATTAAATCAAAGACGCACGTGGGGTGGTGAAATGAAATTATGGGCGCAAATGTCAGTCCAAGACACCCCATGTTCTTCGAGGGCTGCATAATTGATTATAAAGTGCCGAGTAAAATATCTGTTAACTTCAAGAATTTTGATTTTGCCCGACATTGCACAATTTTTAAAAAGTGTGAATCAGACTAACATAGGAATGTTAACAATCCAAACAATTTAAATAAAAAACTTATTTGAACAACGAGTATTGAAAAGGTGCTCTACATTGATTATAAGAACATGAAAAATCATTTACTTTTGATCTGAGTAATTTTTTGATATACCTTATTGTTTTCACCATATATGTTACAATAAGAAAACTTAAAACTTCTTTAAGGGACGTTTTCAACCAAAAAAGCTAGAAGTAGCGAGAACGGAAAATTTTCTGATGCTTATATCGGGATCTCCTATAAACTTGCATAGTTTAAAGAAAAACCAGATGTCTATGTTGCCGAGATTCTCTTACAATCTTCAATAAGATCACATTGCCATCCATGTATGTACCGTTCTAAAATGGACAAATATTCTATTCCAATATTTAGAAACTAAAGTATAAACTAAAGTATTTTCTCGGTTGTACACAAAACATTATGCACTTTACTTCTGCTCATGTTCTACAAGTTTTAGTGCTTCACGATAGTACTCTTATAAACATCCTAATCCTTCAAAATCAGTCATCACTGCTACGTGCATCCTTTTCGGCAAAAGTTGACGTTTATTATACTAATCACTAACCGATAAGTTTGTAATAAAAAAAACAATCATGACGATCACCGGCAATCTTTCCTATGAATAACCCTGGTGGGTACCAAAATAATCGATCGATTAATGTTCCGCTGATCGTCCATAACAGTGAAAGCAATGAATTTATCATTGTCGCGTATTCTTCAGTATGCGTGGAGTATTTTGGAAAAGTCTGACAGCAGTAAAAGGCGAATCTATGGGTAGGCGAAAAACTTCTCCTCTATATAATTCACAAAATTCACGTCAGAACGAAACGCGACGAATTTGGGAGTAGCTGTGCGGTTTTTGACGACATTAAAGAAGGGTGGAGCCAACCGGTGGTGGGACGGTTGAGTGGATGAAACCCGGTGAACCAGGGAAGTTTACGGCCCTGCGGAGGCATAGCCGGTGCCCGAAATTCCGAGCGGTACATATTAAAACAGATGCCAGTGCGTTTCACTCTTTTGATATATAATGCAGAACGGCGTTGTTTGAGTTAAAAGCCCAGGAACCGCCGTGACTTAACCCTGTTAAACTGCGATGCCAAGTAAAACGCGGTTTGCTTTTACTCCCTGGTTATAATCCATGCACAAAGTATTCGTGCACGAGGCGACGTACGTCGGTTCGGCTAAATTTGTCCGTATCTGTATCAAAACCAGAAATTGATCGTGGATTTAGATGAAGTTTCCTCCGGTTCTTGCTTTCCTCTTCTAAAATTCGGCTATCGAGATCGTTTTTCAATAACTTAATATAGGTATCGTTGGTCCATGACATTCTTCTTCTCCAGTTTTTTTAATTAAGAGAAATGACATAAATATTTAATACCGGTTGACTATATATATATAGGACAGTAACTATATATGTATCTCCATCCTTGCTTTACAATACTCAAATAACATAAAAATACATCAACGTGGATAAAACTTCTGACAAGGAAATAACTTTAACCAACAAAGAATAAAAGGAAATAAGTAACATCGAACATGCGTCTGGTAAAAGTAAGAGTAAAAAATTGAGATACGTATTTCTAAAAGACTCACATGAAAAATAAAAATCTTGAATGTGCTAAGCAAACCAGGCATTTAGACTACGAAACGTTAAATTCGAATTAGAAGGGTCTGATCTTAAGGAGGCTCTACGAATCATTAATTTGAAATCTACTAAAATACTATATAAGTATATAGAGAAGCTGTAAGAATCAACGCGAAAAATCTTCGAACCATCTCTCCTCGATCGGTGGATCTGTGTTCTTCGAAAATCATGAGAAATATCGTGAAAGTATGTGGGGAAACTGCAAGAATCATCAGGAAGGATCTTCAAGAGCTCCCGTCGCAGTCACGGCATTTTGTTTTCTCCGAAAATGGCGACACACGAAGCTGGAAACCTCGGATGAGAGAGAAATAGACGGATCGGAAGAATGGGGGTGGCAAAGTTGAGATAAGTTGTGGGGGAAGGTGGAGAAGGAAAGGCGGTTGGGTGACGCTGTACCGGAGGCTGCCATTATATCTGAGCCGCCATTTTAAATTGAATTTTCTCCACCCTAGATAGATCTGAAACGTCTCGGCCTTGCCGGCGCTCTCTTCCTTCTATCATGAGACGAGGAGCGAGAAAACGGCCGTGGGTGGGTCGCTCTAGGGCTGCTTTCTTCGAGACTCTACCCTGAGCCACCCTATACTCCGAGCGAACCCCTGTTTCTGCGATGGATACCCACCTAAACTCGTGTCGTTTCCTTGCCCTTGCTCTCTGAATTTTCCGCTCAACACTCCCATTTCTCATTGCTTCGGGTAGATTCGCAATGCCGATTGATTTGGGGTGCGTGATAGAATGTGGGGGCGATTGTGAAAATAAAAAAAGAAAAGGGAAAGAACGATCTGGGAATATTATTTCTCTCTCTTTTAACGTTGAATATAAATTGGGTTGAGAGCACGCGAGACAATTCGATTTTGCAATGGTGGAGATATAAGACTGGGGAAAATTTATATTTGTCATATCCTATTTATTTATTTTAATAATGGTCAATCGCTTTATCGGGGAAAAGTAGGTTTAACGATTAACAAACTTTTTAACGGATCCTATAGAATGTCTCTGTATATACAAAATCGAAATTGAAATCTTTGTGGTAACTTATCGTTTCGAAAATGATATATATTTTGTTATAGGAGCGTGCAATAATAAATCCGCGTGCATACTTTGTAAAATATTATAATTACGTTTATCAATGTAATTGCAATATACTGAGATTTTTAACTATGACGTTGCGTATTGAAAGGGTCTCCTCATAAACTCTTAATAATCTTTATAGTAAGGGTTATTAATTTCTATAAACAGAGAGGACAGTCATGGAAATCTGGCAAAGTGCGGATTGTTTTCGTTGTGAAAATGGTTTTTCCGAGGTGACAATCAGTATTACTACTGACGATGGGTTAGGGAATCGACGCTTACGAAGTCGGCGGTAATGATAATAATAAAAAAGGAGGATAGCACCTTGGTAAGAGAATAATTCTCGAATCACCGCACAAGAAATCCTATTACGCCAAGGAAAAAGAAAGGAGGGCCGAAGCTTCGATATTGAGTTAGCCGAGTTTTCATTCGACCTTTTTACTTCGATTCGACTTCCGATCGAAGCCTACCTGCCGAGCGTTTTGAGAGAAAGTCGGCTTCTTATCTGGCAGGAAATAAGGAGATTTGACGAAGCGTTAAAAATCGTCAACACATACTATTATCCCGATTCCTTCTCCGTGCGCATAAAATTCGCAGCTCTTGAGATTTCGCTCATAGAAACTAGAAGAGTTCCAAGTTTAATGTTGATAGATCTATGGAAAAATAACTAATTTGGACAAATTTGGAAAAACTCTGAAAAGCTATCTACGTTCATTATATTGTGATTGAATTCAGTGGAGGCAAGACATTATGTGATTAGCTATCGAGTACTTCTTTATTAAACCAAAGTGTACTTCCTGTATTTTCCTTATACGATCTATATTGATAACAGCAGCCAGGCATCAAGAAGATACGTCTTTCTGGCATCGACTAAAAAACCGGAATTATGCTACGTGCATTTTCTAAAAGGTAAACTATTATTCGCGTATCCCTTTTAGTCCTGTATCGGGGCTAGCTATTGGAGTGCAGCGTATTCTCTCAGGCTTACAGAAGATTAGTTTTCTCAGCGGCGATTCTCAAAGTAGCAGACATTTTCAGCTGCTCTTCCCTTGGGAGAGCCGTAGCTCCATCGTCCTCTTTCACCCCCTCCCCCTCCCCACCTCCCACTACTCTTCCTGGCCTCGTTCCTCCTCACCCGTCAAGGCAGAACGCCGTAGGGAGGAAGGGAGGACGGGAGAGTACGGTTATTGAATTACGAACTCTTAGCTTTCTAGTTCTTGCAGGGTGCGCGCCTTAAGGGACGCGCGCAAGTATGTTCTCAAAAAGCTCTTTCGGAAGAGGCAGAAAATAAAAGAAGTCATCCTTTTAGCGGCTCCCACTACCGGAGATCCGTTCTATCCGCGTAAATGCGTGGATGGATCTACATCAACGTACGGACCTTGGCCACCATTGCGGTTTCGCGTAAATGCATTTCGCCTTCCGCCAACCACCCACCTCGTGGATCATCGAAAAAAGTGCTTTCGATTGTCCTCCTCTCTCCTCACGACGATCATAATCATATACACGCATCAGTTCACGTTAAGAGTTGTACCGTAAATTAATTTTAGTCAAACTATTTCGTGACATTTAGGGCTTAACATGTGGACTGCGTTGCATGTAATTTTAGTAGATAAAGAAATGTAAAATAACTTATTTCTTTAATATTGTCGAATGCAATTGTTTACTTAGAACATCTTCTCATTCTTTTTTGCAAATTTCTGTCTTATGCTTATAACGTTGTCCATTGCGTTTTCTTCTGATTCTTAAATATTTTGTAGGACGTCTTCAAAAAATCAAACATCTATAAAAGTTATACGTTAAGATTATGGAAGCGTGTTTCTTAATGAGTTGGTGTAGTGTTTATTGGTTTATTTTTAATCAGAATCGTGTCTTATCGGCGATATTAGAAGGGGTGATTTCTAAATAAGGAACGTGGTTAGTATTTATAACATAATTGATATGTATAAATTTTCCAAATTCTACGTAAATATAAATCACCTCATATGAATAGATTTAATGTGGACCATAAATGATTACTGATTTTACTTAATAGGTTTCGTGATTTCCATTTCCGTACGTAGATTAATACGATGTGCATACTTCTTGAAAATTTACTCCTTTGGTCATTTATACACATGTGTGCGCCATTGTCGTTTCTTACAAGATACAATTAATATTTTAGAAATAATTCGGAATTTTCAGTTAGTTTCTACACACGAATGTCGAATTATTTTGTTAATCATTATGATTATTATAAATTCTGATATTTTTTAATTTCTCGAAATTTACACATTTATTCGTTATAGATTTATATTATAAAAATGAGTTATGTCATTGTACATTTTTTATGATGCCACTGTTGTTACCAAATTTATATATGTTATGAATCACTGTTATCACAACATTATATTATTTATGGGATACGGAAAGAATATGTGGTTTCTGCACCAAACGTGTCCGCGACACTCTTCTAAGGCCACTCTGATCAAGTTAATGCGTTGATGGAATTTTAGAGAAAAGAAACGTTTGAACAAATAGGGAGCTTTTTTCGGCAAACGACGTTCGTTTAAATATATAATTCTATATAAATTTCTTTACTTGCAGCTTTCTCTTACCTCAAGTTCTATCTATTTATTTAAACGACTTCTTCGACTTCTCCAGTATGGTGGCAAATCACCACATTTCGGATACTTCAAGATACACAAAAATTGTTAAAGATCCGCGTTTAGGTATGAATCATTAACCACAGGTGAAAATACTAAATGAGGTAAAAAGATACTCCGTAGAAACTTAGCACTTGTACGACTCTGTCCAATTATAGAGAATCGGAAGAAAATGGAAAATCGAAGAGACGAGTGATAAAATTATCGTGTAGCGGAATTACAAAATCAGAGTCCTCTCTCCAGATCAAGTTTCTTCTGCTTATATATTCCAAGAATTCTCTTTTGGATATCGCTCTCTTAAAGTAAAATGCAAGCTACTGTCCTTTGCCCAGGCTCTTATCAAACTGGTGCCTAAATATTGCTTATCAGGAGCCGCGAGTCTTATTTATTGAATCATAGCTGCTTAGAACGTGCAGGAGTCATAAGTTTTCTTAGGCAAGTTTCTAAAATTATTGACGTTCGGCGGAGGGGCAAATAACAAACCTTGATTAGTTTAGGAGTATACTTCGTTCTTTTATCGCGCATTCGTTTCTCGCGGGGGACGGCATTCGTCACAAATGCTACTTTTGACTCTGTGTTATTTCCTGTTCAATTCTTAATTCGATTTTGTTTTTTCATCATCAGTTTTATTGTCAGCCAGAATATCCTTTCCTTCATTGCATTCTCCTGTCTTTTTAACTCCACATCTTTCCTCAATAACAGCATTCTGTTTTCATAGATATTCTTTCGATTTATAACATGAGGTCTTTATAATCCACGTTTTAAGAGTTTTAGCAGTCTCTATAGCCTGCATTTTCGCTATTAGTCTTAACCAAATTCCTGTTTCCCGCCGTTAGATCACCCTTTGCTTCACAGCTCATATCCCCTGCCAGCTTGTCTAAAGTATGGTCCTCGTGATTATTCCTTCGTCATCGAAGGTCATTCTCCTCTCGCACGTCCCAGCGTCAAATTCTCACCCCACCTTTGGCCGAAGGTACGAAAGCATCGCTGTAGATATTTCGCGAGGCGCTCTTCGGAAGCGCCATGCTTCCACACGGAGAGACACCGGTGGGTTGAGCCACCTCCTCGTCTCGTGTCACCCGTTTCTATGTTGGCATGAGAGATAGAGAGAAAGAGAGAGGGGGAGGGCAACGAAGTCATCCCTCCCGTCGACGATGAGGGGTGTGGAAGGAAGTGGGTGCACGATAGAAATGTCGATAAAACGTGTCGGCCAATGAGCAAGCCCGGAGTGACGTCACAGCCGCTACATCAGCCAATCGTGAGGCAACGGTAGCGTCACCACGAGGGTGGAAACGGGCCGACCCCAACCTAAGCAAAGCCGCAGGCTTTTCTCTTTCCAGGGGCCGCTCGAAAGAGCGCTCGTCGGAGTAGGCGTCGGGCGGGGGCGGCGATGCGCGGAGTGTCGCTGCCGGCGGTTCGGGTCAGCCCCAATATGGGTTTACTAATCCCGCGAAACAATGGAAATTATCCCATGCAAAATGGCGATAGGTAAAGCGCTCTATTTCCGGGGATCCTACGAAAAAAATAAAAAACACGGTATCTCCATGGAATAAAACTCTACAACGGAGCTTTATTGTAGATCTAAACTCGAGGATCGGTTAATTTGAGACATTTTCTGAGCTGTATGCTTGAAAAAAGCTTGAATTTATAGAAGCAACTTTTTTATATCTGACGTGCACGAAGTAAACGTTTTGAAAAAAAGATACACCTTGAGCTTTGACATCGAGGCTGGTTATGTTGAAACATTCTAACTAAACCTTCTTGTTCTTTAATTGAAAAGAGTCAAATTTATAATAGAATTATTGCAAGACATGTTCTTAACAGGAGCATTGTAGCTGATTGTCTTTCTTTGCCGTATATAATGTAAGCTACTTTGCGCTCTGATGTCGGAGGCTGGTTATATTCAGACGCATGCGAGCTGGGCAGTGAACAGAAATCGGAATTGTACTTCTACATTGATCGATGTACAGTTGCAGATTTACCGGCTAAACATTCATGACAGCCGATGTCAAAATATTAAATAAGCAAATATGCGAGGACAGCCCCGAAATCGTGAAACTTCAATATCGAATTTGTGAACAACACCTATCTTCGATTTGATTCATAAAGAGTTAAAAGACCCTCTTCGATTATATCTTACAAACTCTGTTTGAATTCAGAATTTTCTTGCGGTGTACAAGTGTAAAAAATGTTCGGCATTTTTAAGGGGTAAACATTTTTTTTTAATAAATAACCACATATGCCGAACTATGGCTTATATCGTTTTGCTTCTTAATTTTCCGCATATTTACTATATAACATTTAATTAAAAATATCCAAACTATATCCTAGCCCCTTTCCTCGTGCAGGTCTGGTTCCAGAATAGGAGGGCAAAGTACCGGAAGCAGGAGAAGCAATTGCAGAAGGCTTTAACTCCGATACCCGCCTGCCAGGGTGCCATGATGAGGAATATCTATCCTGGTGCTAGCAGAGGCTACCAACCCTATCCCCATCCACATAACAGCATAAACGGAATAAATCGCTATCCACAGGTAAATTGGTCTGATATTAGATGATACAAAGCATGTTATAGAGTACTGATATAGAGAATTATTATGTTTCTCTCACTCTATTAATTTTTTTTCGTTCTCCGTTGTACGCGTGTCGCTTAAGAAAATTAATCATTTTTTTCGTTCTCTCTGTATTGCGTGTTGTTTAAGAAAAATAAATCTGCGGAATAATCTCGTTTGTCAAATTTCTTGGAGGGCCCCGTACTCCGTGACGACGAAAATCGTAACAAGGATGCGGGAATCGATGCCCATCGAATCCAGTGGCCAATGTATCGCGTTCGGATGAACGAATTTGATGCGTTTCTCGTTAATGATTTTAACCGAGGTATTAAATTGGAGTGCACCTGAGCGTACGTCCGGCGCATCGCTATCGGTCGACGTAGCTAAATTGCATTTCGGCTGATTAGTTGGGTCGGATGGATTATCAAATGCCTACCGGTTTAATTAAGCCAATAATTCGTCAAGCGTGTCGGTTCACCGGTAAAAAAAACTCGGACCCCTTTGAATCGACCCTATGAAGCTCCGACACAAATTTCAGATTAACGAGATTGAACTTCGACGTTGGTACGCTGATCGAATGGCAGCCATTGCTTACACCAAAACACGATCAACTAGCTTTTGTTTATTAAAGCTCTCGATCTTTTTCTTTTACTTTAATCATTATTTCATTGCGAAGCAACATTGGCTACATTTTTGAGTCAAATAATGTAATTAACATGTAATGCAACAGGCGTTAAATCAGTTCCACCAATATTGACTGTTCATAAGAAGTATTTGATGTTTAATTCTAAACCTTTCAATATCCGTCCTGCGAGAGACATGTAAATACTAGTTCAAACATTTTTGTAGTAAAATCGTTATATAATGACAAGTTGTAATTATTGTGGTCATATTGAGTGTATCCACACATTTATTTTTAATTTTCCATCTGATGTTATTGGGCTAGAAATTCAGTCGACTAAGTCTTTCAGTCGTCTAAGTAATTTTGTATGGAATAATAATAATATTTGGCCTCTTGATATGTGTCTTAATTATTAAAATAATACTAAATCCTAAATTTTTATGTTAAATTAATAATGGATGTGCCCCGGGCCAGTTACTCTAGCGTCCGTTTTTTCCACACCATTTTTCTGAATGTCATCTACCTTACCACATTAATATTTGAAATTTTTTATTATTAATTTAATAGAAAGTAAGTCTGTGAACACACTTATTATGACCATAAGAATCACTTGTTATCAGATCATTTTGAACGAGAGGTTAGAAGTACGTATGCCTTAAAACCGTTAGATATTTGTTTCTTGCTGTGATACATAATTTTAATGAAAAAATTACGTTAAATTCACATGATATTTAATTAGCACACTTTCGTAAATAATCTGGTATTTATTTGCATAACATAGCAATTAATAAAGTTTCTGCACGTTTCAGTTTTCGGAGAAAATAGTTTTACTTAACAGGTTTTTCGGAAAACCAACCGTTACTCTTTTAAGGTACATCCTTTGGTCCTAAAAAACAGGTGATAATTTTACTTTAAACGCGTTAATTACCCTATTAAGCATCTCTTAATTTTCTGCTTCACGTTTCACTATACGAGAAAGCAACCGTTTATCTCGTTACCCAATTTATTTTTCGCTTTTAATTTGTCCCGCTGGTAGGTTCGTCCTGCCACAGCGAGAGTAGCCGTAACTTACTTATGGCAGCTTGCTCCATATAACTGGGCTTGTATAAGGTACCTTTGCTATCCTTGCAGATGGGTACGACGTCTTACCCGAGTATGACCCAGCCGTTTTCCATGTCACATTCCGCGTCGAACATGTCGGCAGTTACGGGTATGAGGCAGGATACCATGGGTAAGTTGTATTCACATAATTTTTTTATAAATTCCCTTAAACCTTAATATCCTTCGAATTCAATACAATTACATTATTCTGGGTGGAATTATTCTAATAGCGGGGTTTTTCAAGTTTTTAAAGCACATCTACTCTCAGCCTATAAGAGATACACAATATGGTCATTGCCATCCCTTTTATTTGTTATTTTCTTTTTTCTTTTGTCGGCCGAACACCACTCTTTTGGTTTGAAGATGCGAAAAATGTTCCGCTTATCTCAATATGTAGCTGTCATCAAATAATGTTATGGTCAAATAAATGGTATTATAGTTAAATTACTATACGTTACTAATTGTTCTTTGCCCAAATCTTCATAACTCGATGTTATGGTAGCAATTGAGTTTTTTGGTACTGCATATTTGTGATTACAATTCTTGAAACTATCGTTTATCTCTATTTTCTGCTAAGGGCACCAAGTATTTGGACCCTCAACGCAATAATAATGCTTTGGTAACACGTTCGTGGAATTATTGTAGTATAGAATTGCCCATATTTCGTGTATATGTATATTTTGTACGAAATTAAGATTTCTGTAAATTGCAAATCCATAGCTCGTCTATCAATTTCGCTTGTTTGTCAATTTACTTTTTTCAAGATGTTGATTACCTTCTTTATATTGATAAATAAATATTTTTTGATTATTAACAACTGATATTTTAACAAAAACATGTACCATTCATAATATACATTCTATTATAATCGTAATATGTCAAAAGTGTCGAATAAACGTCCTATCAAACAGGACGATCGGTTTGAATCATCATACTACATCGGTTAAAACTTACGTAAATTCTTCATATTTATGAATTTTATAATAGTATATTAAAATATTAAGTTCATTCTGGACATCGCAGCTGTTTAAACAAAATACTGAAAATTTGTCGATACTTTAAACCAGTTAATGTGGTTCCCTCTCAAGTATGTTACAAAGAGACTTTTGTTCCAGTGAAATTATTTATTTGGCAGCTGCATCAATCTTCACTTTATTCAACATATCCGGTACGATCGATATGCAAGTATTTCCAAAATTTACCATAAAAAGAACGACCGACTTTATGAAAATGAGGTTGCACGCGTTGTAAATAATATTACACTATTCTTAGGAAAAACTAGCTTTTCTTGTTGATCTCAAGTGATGGTCCGATGTTATCGAATGATTTCATAAAATTCTGGACCGGAAATGGCGCGAATGCGACGCCCGTGCAGACGTTTTGCCCCCCCTCCCCGCTCTGCCAAGACGTTCTCTTCATTTCCGCCCTAGCGCCGTCTTACACTATTTCCGGCGAAAGATGGAATGTCGCTTTTAAATCGAATCAAGACTATTCGCGAATTGCTGTCGGTGTCCTGGTTACATATATCTTCCATTAATATCTCAACTTCCCGTAATGAGTTAATCTCTTAATGCGACTTGGCAAATCGATCGATTAGTCACTCTAACGAGACACCTTTGAAGGTCGTTAAATTGGTTAACGGATCAGTTGCCGTGGAGAAAAAGTGATCGACCATGATAAATGATGCAGGATCGCCCAAACATCCCAAAGAGTGAGGCGAAGCGTCTCTAGGAACGATTTTATCATTGAGGATCTCTGACTTTTTCGATTAAGCGAGAATTCAGCTACATATCTGCTTTAATACTATAAAATAGAAAGCATTTCTGCATTTTTACATATAGGAATATTTGCTCCCTTTTCATCATCAACTTTATGAGTTTATAACTAAACATTAGAAGTCTTTTTGTTCTCAATTTTCTACCAAATATTCTAAGCCACGATTTTTCAAACCTTTTGTGCGACAAAACATTTCACGAAGCCTGAAATTTTAAACGAACACTTTGATTATATTACAGTAAATCTGCACGTTAAGAAACAAACAAATATTTTTTCTTAAATAAATTCACACATATCGGTACATTTTATAATTATGTTCCTAACAAACTGTTGCTAGAACACTTATTCAGCTTTCATAGAACACTGGCACACCCTTAAATATAATTTGGAAAACGCTGTTCTAAGCTATAATGAATTTCTATTATTAGAACATGGCAATGGTTCAATATAATTCTACTGTTTTAAGAAAGGTGTCTGATCATCGGAACTATAACATATATATTATACGAAAAACTACCCAAAAATGATGGGGCAATATTTGAACTCCACTTTTCCGAGTGGAAGTCGGACCCTCGGTTCATCACGTCATTGCTATGGTAGCTCTGTTTTTCATGCTTTTGCGGTCTGTTTTTCAGGTATGTCAGCAGAGGACGAATGGTATAATAAGAGTATCTCGGCCCTAAGAATGAATACAGCACACCACCCGAACCTTGCTGCGCCGATGCTGCAGTATCAAACATAATTGTAAACGTACGCGGGAGGGAAAATTGAATGTCCTGGTAGGAGAGTGGGTTGTCTTCGACCGGGAAATTTAGTACCGTTAGGTTACTTGTTGTCACCCGTCGAGTACGACGAGGAATATGGCACACGGATATCTGCAATGAAAAGTGGATAATAGCCGGACAATTAAGACGACGAAACTCATGACGTTTTGTCGCAAAAAAAACTTCTGACAAAGTACATCGTCTTATCTTTCAAACTCCAACATCGGTTATTTATTTTTATTGATAACACTACTATAGACAAGTCACGTAGTCGCTTAATCATGTCTCTCACCGTGTGTTTTTGTTATAAGTGGGATGTCTCATCGTCGTTCCTCACGTCAACGGCGCCGAGGTCAGGACAGCTCGTATATTATGTTTGGTGGATAATAAAATTCCAGATTTATCGTTTGGTTTTACCCATTTAGTACATATACACGGTTGCAGTGTAAAAAAGGGTTAATACCATATACCGTGATTTACGGTGAATAACGGATTTGATTTTCGTAAGATTATTATAGCTATAAGGTATCTCGTTGGACATGCTGACTAAAATAGCAGAAAACTGCTGTATGGCCATTAACTATCATGGAAGATGTTTTACTTTTTATCCGAAATTCTTTTCCTTAAATATATCCTAATTTTAGATCGTAGCCTTGATCTGTGAATTATTTTTCAGGACTAGGTACATTTATAATAGAAATATGAGAAAGACCAACAGACGTCTATGGGAAACAAGTATTGTGTCCACCATTCTTTGATTTTCTAAGTCAACTACTATAGGCCTTACAATCTGAGATTTGTCGCAAACAATAAATACTAATCAACCTCGGCGCCTAAAATAAAACAAACAAACATATATCTACGGTGAGCTGCTCGAATCAGTGTGTACACGCGGTCCAAATTCTTTTTTCTGTATATACACTCTTCCATATTCCCTCTATTTGCCCTTCACCTTACATACCACGTCTCGTAGAAAGCATTCTTGGGAGATTCATTCGTCAAATTCTGAATGCTCATGCGATGGACGTATTTCCTACCAAAAAGGGATGAGTCGTACTTTTGACGCGACGATCAATATGCAAGAGGAAAGAAAAATCTACACGCACACAATCCATAGCGTGATCTTTCATTAGTTTCTTAACAACGATTACGAGACACTTTCGTTGGCGGGAGAGGACTGTATATAAAGAAAGAGATAGGTATATAGTATAATCAGCAGATATTATAGCATATGTGATTTTTCAATGTCCTTTTAAGAGTGTAAGCATACCTACCCTTAGTGAAATATTAGGCATTAATTTGTGTGCTTCTGTTGACCAGGATTTTAAATAAGAGAGGGTGGGGCGGCTGGTATCGGACATTGTCTTGCGTTCGAAATTTGAGGGGTGCCAGGGTTCGAGCTGTTAAAATTTTGTTTTCTTAGCATCTTCGTTTCCGGGTTTAAAGCAGCGTATGTCTCATATGTGTATATGCAGCGATTTTACGCGGAAATTGATTTGTTGGTGCCAAAGATAAAGTTTCCAAAATTAAGTATAGGTTATATCAATATCGAGGGATACAAAAGCAAAATTTTTCTCTATTCGAGGAATATTTCTACAACAAAATGTTCCCAACGCAACAGTACTTAGTCAATCGATGATCATTGAGAAACAACAATGGATTCCTGTTCTATGGAACTATGTCAACTTACCGTCAAAGTATACAGAGAAATTCTATGATAAGGATGGATAACGTGAAACACCCTTTCATGAATAATATGTCGATAAGGTGATAAAGATAACAATTTCTACGATATTTGGATCGAAATAAAAAACAGATCTGCTTGAATGGCCAATTAATTAATGTTTTATTGAAAACTCTGATACAAGAGATACAGTGTTCTAAATTTTCTCTCATAAAATGTCAGAGTTTTAATATTATTGATTATTGTAGCATTATGATTGGGAGAAAAGAATTTTTCCAGAAATTTCCCATGCATACATAGTATCAATGACGAATTGATATCCGCGCAGAGCTCGCCGAAGGTAAAACTTCTCATTCTGAAAATTGCTGGGTCGTATTTTCCCCCTGGCTCCCTTCAGTGGTGATATTTGGAGTCTGTCCAATCAACAATCGTCTATATTGGTGTAATTTTTCGATAACTGTCTAATCAATATATCGATTCGAGAAATGAAGCTGCAGATGACTGCATTGTTTTCGTGTAGTTTTTCTGCGACCTTATTAATATTGCTCGCAATGTTCCACGCGAAATGTTCCTAAAAGTTTGTAACATATCACACACGCACACGCACGAGTACACGCACACGACACCCATATACCCGCGCGAGCGCGCTCACACGTACGACACACGTCGAGAAAAAAAAAATTAAAAATTAAGTGGAAATGCATACCGGGCGAGCGTAATATAGTTCTAAGTAAGAGTCACGTATTGTACGTATGTGTTGTACATAGCCTAAATAAACATTACATTTAAAGCTAATCATCGTTCCCATAACCGTATACTTTATGGATAAAAAAATCCTGTTGTTCTTTACACCAAATCTGATTTGTAAATGAAAGAAAGTACATTTTTACAATAAAGGGTGTCGTGGCAAATAATGGCCTTTCTTCGAAAGTTTCGCAACAAAAATCCTTAGCAGTTATATAAAGCTAGTTCTACTGTTTCTGGGTGAGGAGAGAGGCTAAGAAGGAATAATCCCAGATAAATCGGTGAAACAGATTCGTTCCTAACTGTCTCTTGGAGGCGCTACAGTAAATCTACAAATATTTTCAACACCCTCCCCTCGCTCCTTTATGCTACCAATTTTTCTTTCTTTCTTTTCTTGACAAATTCCTAACGACTGCCTCTTTTTTCGCCCCTTTTCTTTAGTTCTTATGGAGAGTGCAGGCGTAATATGGAAACGCATTCTACTTCTGCTCTTACCTCATTCAATTATCACAGTAGAAAATATGACGTTAAGATGATATATACTAAAAATTTTGCCCGACAGAAATAAGGTCTGGTGTACTCATCTGGGTAGTACACGATAAATTTAACATTGACTCAAAGATCCAGAAAAACGCGTGTCACACATCGCATCTTGTTGCGGTGTCCTTTTTGGGGGGAAAACGATGAAGGGCCATAGTCAGGCGAGCTTCCGTTGCATTGGCATCGAGAGAGGCGCATTAGCTACCGAAGGAATATTTTATAATTCAGCAACTGTTGCTATTATCATATCTATATTCTAGTTTGCGTCTGAAATAAAAGGTGTGGTAGGATAAAAAAAGTTTTAATTTATTCTGGGTTTCTCATGGCTTACAAACCAGTTAATAAAGTGAATATCATTAAAAATGGGAGAATTCCGTTATCCACGTTCGATACAAATAAGATATTTCATTATTATTTATTATTTATTATTTATTTTGGACAAACGAAAAACATCTTAACGGCAGAGATACAAATAGAAGCGTTAAAAATGTATGATTTTAAGGAATTTGTTTAGGAAAGAGGGATTAGTGTTCAACTCTTTGAAGTTTGGTATTTAGTTATACATATTTGAAACAAGTAAAAAATTTTTTTTATTGCATAATAAAATAAAATGGCCGACACATCTCTACGTCTTTCTGGCAAATCCGCGCGCGATATGGAAATTGGCACGAATTCTACACAGCCTTATATACATCTGAAACAAACCGTTTGAATAATTTCTTCATAATATTCTTAGTTTTCTTTCAAATTTAAAAATACGCAAAGAGACAAAATTAGGTAACATCTATGCCTTTGAATATGAAAGTTCATATTTTAACTATTTTTCCCTTTTTTGTTATGAAAAAGTACTTTTTTGGTGAACTTTTCAAAATAATTAAGTTCATATAGATACCAATAATCATGCAATGGTTATGCAGGTATGATTTAAGTTTCATTAAGATCCATTGAAAAGCTTCTAAGTGAGAGTTCTTGCTATTTTTAGAAATGTTGTTTTAAGATAAATGCGTTTAAAGTAATAAAGACTGAATAATACCTATATTTTACAGACTAATCAACGATTCCAGAATTTGTTCGGTTAGTACCTCTCTACATGCTGTACTAGCTTCTGTGGGTAAAGTGCTGCGCTGTTCTTGTCAAACCAGCTAGTGTTCGTTGATGTCAGATTTCGAATAATTATTTCTAGTTCCTGTATACTTTGTAAAATAGTACCTTTACGGCAGAGTTCGGCAGTAATATACACTGCTATTTTAACTATTTTTAATTAAGAATTCAGATGTTTCGAAGTTACAGGTTTTTCACATTAAATTCGGCCTATTGGCAAAATAAATTCAAGTACTTGCTTGCTAACGGAATTCAACCTTTTGCAAAATAAAATCACGTTTCCAATGAAATTCATCATTTTGAAAATGTAATTCTATTTGCAAACGGGTGAATTTGTTTTGTAAAAGTTAGAATTCCATTTGCAAGCGCGTGAATTTGTTTTGCAAAACGTTGAATTTCGTTTATAAACCGGTAATTTTGTTTTGCAAATTCCATTTGCAAAAGGGTGAATTTGTTTTTCAAAAGGGTCAATTTAATGTGAAAAACCTGTAAGCGCCAGACAGTGGATTTCAAATTTTCATTTGCATTTTATGTGTCACTGCCTGATCATTTCTGAAGTAACTTATTCTTCGATAAATCGTCATAAATCGGAGGAGTAATATATTTCTGGACTGTTGAATCGAGCAACGAGGGATATTCAAACAAATTCAAATTAGCCCCGACACCGTTCCATGGACGCATTCTGGTTAAAGGCCGTAATTTTCTTAATTTTTCGAAATTGATTTAAAAACTTTTAGACTATATTTTTAGGCAGTTTTACTAATATTTTATGTTAAAAAATGTATTTTGGGAACTGTTTAACTGTATCTTACTTTTTAAAACTAGCATCAAAGAACATAATGCTAATGTGAGACATCTACGCACTGAATCATTAATATGTCCCGTAACTCCTGAAGGGGAGCACGGAGAAACTGAAATAGGACCGTGAAGGTGCTAGACGACAGGGAACGGCTGGACTAGGTTTATCGATTCTACGATCGACATGCGCGCGATTTACAAACTGCGCAGAAACGTGGTCGGTGTAATATATCATATATTAATATACTTAATTGCACTGTTCATAAAAACAGGCGAATATGATGTTATGGAATGTAACATAAGTTATAAGAAGAAAAAATGTTAGAAATTGAAAAACTTTAGAAATTGAAAAAATGTCCTTCAAGAAGAAACTTTTGCATCTGAGTGAAACTTCACACGGACAAAAACTATTTTGCGTTTGAATAATTGGCGAAGGAATTGATGTTACGAAGTCATGCAACTCAAACAACTCAGATGCAAAAGTTTCTTCTGGAAGGACAATCTTTCAATTTCTAAAGTTAACAGCCTCCTTTTCCATTTTCTGATACTGGCAATAACTTATACTAGGTTCCATAATATTATATTCGTTTGTTTTTATGCAACTAAATATATCAATATATGTTACACCGACCATGATTAAAAGTTTTTGCGCGGTTAGTAAAGCGTGCGCATGTCGATCGTAAAGTCGATAAACCAAATTCAGTCGGTCCTTGCCGCCTGGCATCTCTACAGTTGTATTCAAGCTTCTCCTTACTCCCCTTCAGGGGTCGGGAACAAATTAATGATTCAGTGTGTACAGACGTTACTATTAACGAACCACGTCAGAGAATAAGAATACTTGTGAGTGGTACGACACCTTCATATTTGATCATAAACCAAATTGCCAAAAAAAATTAATTTCTAAGATGATTCACAAGAACACCTGTAAAGGCACGATTAATCTTCAAACGGATACTAAAAAATTAAACCTCATCTATTAAGATCTGTTAAAATAAGACTGCATTAATATCAATGTTCTACGAATTTCATCATTCAACTGTAGTTAGCTGTAGCTGTAGTTAAATTCGGAAATTTCTTGCGCGCTAGGATTTGTTCATCGGACTAATCGACATATAATCATAGTCAAAATTGTATAAATGCTCTTTGGATATCCCCAGAATGGTCATACCATTTTACATCAGTCGATTCGCGGTTGGAGTACACATTAACTCATCAATTTGTTTCCTTACTCCTCAAGGGGAGCAGAGAGAACTTGGGATATGACCGTGGCAGTCTTGGACGTCAGGAAACAACTAATTCTGACTTGTAGACATTATGATCGACACACACGAGATTTACAAACTGCACATACATTTATTATTGTGATCGTTATAATACCTATTGACATATTTAATTGTGTTGTTTATGTAAACATGCGTACACAACATTATAGAACTTAACATAACTGCAACAAGGCGAGAAAAAAATGGTTTATCTTTTAAAATTGAAGCAATATGCATTCAAAAGACACTTTTGCATTAGAGCTATTACATATAACGATTTTTTAATATTAATTACTTGATCGATTGTCCCAATGTGAAATAAATTGCAGTTCTAACAAGAATCGTGTCATAGCTCTAAAAAATACCATTTCACAGCCCTAAAAAAGTGCATTATAGCTTTGAAAACAAGTGATTAATAATCGGCCCACCATTTGTATCGTGCAACTATTTGATCTAATCTATTCGATCAATCAAAGTTACAAAATCGTTATATATAATAACTTTGACGTAAAAGTTTCTTCTTAAAGAATATTTTTCCAATTTCAAAAGAGGATCCACTTTTTTCCGTTCTTATACATTAGATTAGGTTCTATGATATGTTTGCGCGTTTCTATGAACGAAACGATTTAGTAAGTCAATGTGTATTATAACAATCATAATTATAAATTTCTGCAATGTTTGTAAATCGCGTACAAGTTGATCATAGTGTCGATAAATTAGAACTAGTTGGTCCCTAGCTTTTGAGATCATTACAGTTATATTTTAAATTCTCGCTGCCATCCTTTAGGAGTCAGAGAACAAATTATTGATTCCCTGTGTACGGGAGATGCGTCAGCTGTTCATTGGAAGGCATCATAAAATACCCACACAGAAGAATATGCGGAGCTGCCGTTGATGATGGCCACAAGAGTGAACTGCTTTGCGGAACGCCGGACGATGAAAAAATGTTGGCAATGACACTTCGATTGGAACAAGAGCGGCGTACAGAAGTGAGAGAACCGACAATCGAAACTCTATGATCTTTTATTGTCCTACGACATAAGTGAATCAATAGATTTGCATAAAGTTTCTAATAATGGTAAATATGAGACGAAATAATTTTAGTCCTTTGCGAAGCGCCTTTGTGGAACGTCTGCCAATAACACCCCAGCGTTTGACGAGAAACGTACGGAAATCGTTCCAAATTGAATAATATGTTTGTGGAATGAAGTAGTCAATTGAAATTATATTTGGTTCTTATCAATCTGTATACATTAAGAAACAGGTTTATGATAAAGAAAATCAATATTCTTTTACCTAGTATTTCTCTGTCAGCAGACACTATAGTTGCATTTACTTTTTTTAACATATTAGTGTAAACGCCTATGTGGAACTCGTCTCTTTACTGCTTAAATCATGAGCCTCACGCGTGATTTATTATTTTGCTATTTTTTTTTTTTAAATTCATTTTTCGGCACCGACTGCTAAGGTCATTTAGCCTAGGACCTACTGTTTAAGGTGGGATTTTGCTATTCTTCTGGATATAATATAAATGGATCGAATATTCTCATTTATAAATTACAAAATCACAATAACATTTATTAAAATAATATTATTTTTTTATTATTAATCCTCTTTTTAAATCCTTTATTGCTGAATTTTTTTCGTGACCGTCGTCAATTTTCTGTAACGTGTAATCGGCATACAATATGTTCCAAATACAAATCAATGATGGATTTATAATTTTCTATAATACTGTTTCTTCATAGATATCTTTTTACGTGTCTTATGTACTGTGTCAAAATAATAGCAAAAGAAAATCTTTCGATGTAAGTAATTTTAATATATGCGTAATATTTATCTACAATCATATATTCATATAAGTAGTAATGCTCGCATAGCGTTCACTACTTCGGATTCGCGCGGCAAACTATTGAGGAAGATAAACTCGGCAAAGAGTGCTTGGCCTTGTTGTGATGGGAGATTAATTTTTAAACGGGTCTGAGCGGATGACAAAAAACAAAATAGAGCACAGTAAAGTCGCTATAACCAAAAAACAGGTTTTTAAGAGTTAAATGCGCTACTCCTATGTGCATGCTATCCTAATCGAACTTAGTCACGCCGTGATGCACACACAATACTGTTAGCAACAATACGACTGTTTAATATAACTTCTTTTTAGGTAACATGCTTATTAATATATTGGTGAGATTTTGCCGATAGATATAAGAACAAATACGATATAATTATGTCTATATTTACTGTCTGATACTTATTTTATACCTCAATTTCTTACACTATCGTCTGAAGTATATTAAAAAATTAGTCAGATTCGAAATAATAATGATAAAATATTTTTAATATATTAAGTACTAATACTAATGCATTACTATATTAAATGCGATGCAGACTTCTACTTCCACGTTATTAGTCGAGTGACTTCTTTCCTAGCGACTTTAAACAAATTCTGTCTCCCTACTCACAAGTGTCATTCAAGTCGTGCCTTTCTTCTCGTAACCCTTAACTGCCTTAACTCTTGTGTTGCGGCAGTCCACTCTCCTGCGATAATGACATTGAATGGGGCATCAAAATGAAAAACCTGTACATCACGCATCGGTCGTTTTCGGTGTTCGTATTCCGCGGATTATAATTGACACTCATATGCATAGGTTGTCGCGTAGATACCGACTATAATTGGTGCTCGTAACGAAAGGGTTAAATCGTGTCTCCTAATTCGTAAGTGGCTCGCGGATCGAGCCTTTTTTGTCGTTATTATCATAATACAGATTATACATTCAACGAAAACTGTAGTCCCTAATATATCATGTTTGACCCTGTTATTATCAGTCAACGACCATACCACGTTGAAAACACCAGTTCTCGTCCGATCACTGAAGTTAAGCAGCGTTGGGCGCGGTCAGTACTTGGATGGGTGACCGCTTGGGAACACCGCGTGTTGTTGGCAATTTCTTTTTTGCCAACCCAGGAGGCGCTCGTTAATAGCGATGGCCTCTTCGCGGAAGGGCTAAGTGTGTTGCGACAGAATTTTGCGAGGGGATTATCGCTGCCAAAGAGGAGGCGAGAGGGCTCGTGGCTCTCGACGTCGCGAGATGAATGGGGCGAAGTCGCCCGATTCCCAAGAAGAGAAGAGTCCACCGAGCCATGGAGCACCCGCACAAGGAGCGCCACCGCGCACGGCGTCTGCGTGTGAAACAAGACGACAAATTGGACCGTGGTGGAGTAGGAGATGTATTATTATCGGAAAAATATCAACAATATGTTAAAAAAAACTTTCAAATTGAAAAAAAAGTGAAAAAGTTTGACAATACTTTTTAAATTACTTTTAAATGTCTTACTTGCTCATGTCGCATTTGACCTGTCGCTTTTATCCGGAGTCTATTTATACAAAGATCTAGAAAACCGTCTTTTATTTAGTAGGCACTAAAAATCGTATTAATGTTTTGAGACTCTTAAACCGATTTTAATATTTAAGTACAGTAAAGTCGCCATAAGAGTTCCATATCATAGATACGATTTTGGAGACTTACAAGGTAGGAGACACAGTTTTCCCAGCTTTTGAATTCTGTTAAACAGCAGAGCCAGCGCACAAAAGAGATCACGGATAAAAGACACAGGTCAAACGCGCAATAGGGAAGTGGGACATTTAAAAATTAATCTAAAAATTATTGCCACAAACTTTTTCAATTTCTCTTTTTTTAACTTGATTCTTTTGTAACATATTGAAGAGATAATGCCAATAAAAATGAGGCCATTTTTTTTATGGCAGTAAAAACTTTCAAAAGGCACCCTGTCCGCCTCACCCCGCATGTGTCAGATGGAGTACACCACTGTGGGCAGGCGATGCATCTGGTCTTAATCCAGACGAGCTCGAAGACAGGATAGTGTGGGACTTTTACTCACTAAAAACCACTACCGTGCAATCCTTCACCGGCTCAGTGAAATAAAGAAACGTGACCATGGGCACGACCGCATCTATTTCATCCAGAACGCCTTCCGCCCGCAGGTAAATCTTCACTGCGCTGTCCGTTGGAGGAAAGGATGAAGAAGAAGGCCGCTTTACTCCACCTTCGTCTCTGGTCCACCGCGGTCCAATTTGCCGTCCTGCTTCAACCGCAGATGCCGTGTGCGGTGAGCGCTCCTTGTGCGGGTGCTCCATGGCTCGGTGGACTCTTCTCTTCTTGGGAGTCGGGCGACTTCGCCCCATTCATCTCGCGACGTCGAGAGCCACGAGCCCTCTCGCCTCCTCTTTGGCAGCGATAATCCCCTCGCAAAATTCTGTCGCAACACACTTAGCCCTTCCGCGAAGAGGCCATCGCTATTAACGAGCGCCTCCTGGGTTGGCAAAAAAGAAATTGCCAACAACACGCGGTGTTCCCAAGCGGTCACCCATCCAAGTACTGACCGCGCCCAACGCTGCTTAACTTCAGTGATCGGACGAGAACTGGTGTTTTCAACGTGGTATGGTCGTTGACTGATAATAACAGGGTCAAACATGATATATTAGGGACTACAGTTTTCGTTGAATGTATAATCTGTATTATGATAATAACGACAAAAAAGGCTCGATCCGCGAGCCACTTACGAATTAGGAGACACGATTTAAAGGTCAGTTACCAAGAGAAAGACACAATTTGTGTGACACTTGCGAGTAAGGTAATATAATTTGTTCCGCCGTTAGAAAAGAAGTCATCCGACTAATAACGTAGAAGCGTATGCCTGCATCGATTTATGTGTAGGCGGAGCATAAAATTGATGGAAAATCAAATACTTGTAGCAAAAGTATAATATCATTGCTACTGAATAAACAAGTTTACTCTTAACTGTCTTCTTGCTTGGTGCATGCGAGCAATGATTGAACGTAGGTGGAGCGGTTGGTAGGTAAAAAACCAACAAGTAGCTTTACAAAGTTTCAACTGTGACTACGACGTTATGAGTCGACATCAGGTATATTAACCTCCAGAAAAAGAATGCTATTACATATTAGATAATAAAAAGGATAATATAACATGGTGTAGTGTGTGTAGATAAGATGATAATGTGTGAGTGGAGATTTAATAAAGCATGCGTATCTTCTATTTTGGGCATTAAATAAGATCGTGGCCAAAAAGTCCTGTGGAGGTGGATATGCGTGCCACAAGCTAAGAAAAATTGTTGCGGGGAAAGAATATAGGAGGAGGAGGAACACAGGGACAGTTATTAGATATTCATGGGGTAGATATTTAAAAAGAGAATGAAACATACTTTGATGGTGTGTAAAAGAAATTCTTTTTATTCTATGTCACTTCAATGTGCAAAAGATGTAAGGACCACTTTTGTAACTTAATTGTTGATCTGCGCATAGTTTATTGCGTAATCTTTGTTAATGTTGATCTTTTTCTTTCACAAAGATAAACATGTTATGTGTCAGTTCAGGTAGAGAATGGCGATGGAGAGAAAATTCAGAGAGTGTCAGTAAGATAGTACACGTTGAGAACTGTTAGTACTAAAATGACTATTATAGTGGGAAATTTAAATTGAAGTTTGTGCGAAGAGAAGAGTGGAGATTAGCGTGTTGATTTTATGATTTTATAAAGGAGATTGATGTAAGCGGGATTTAGATTAAAGTTACCTGTTTGTAAATTGATGCGGTTGAGTTTAGTTTTAATATGTAGCATTTCTAACGCGAGACGTTTAAAATAGTTCGGTTCATTATCAAGGACTGTTATGTGTTCAAATTTAAAGGAGTGATTTGTTACGTGCACCGTTTCTGCACCTATGGAAAGAGGAAAATCGAGAGACGAAACAAATCAAAATTTATCGAAACTGAACACCCATAAGATGAAGCCGCAACATAATATCTTAATCATACCAGGAAACGGCGAGAAGTTCTTAGGATCCTCAAAAATCTCTATTCATTGTCAATATCGAGGACTCTAGAACTCTCGGATAAACAGAAACTTAGCACGCATGCGATAGACGCAAGTGCAGGATCGGTCATATCATTAGAATTTTTCGATAAGAAGGGATAATATTTAGTGCATATATATATATATATATATATATATATATATATATATACCGGGGCCTTTGGGCGCAACCATGATTTTTACTTCACTATTCAGCGTATTTACTCGTTTGTAGCGACGCGGTTGCCCTCGGTCTCTCTGAGCTTGAAAACTTAATCCGCCAGATTCAATCATTCGTGTAATGTTCTTCATTAATTGAGTTTTGCTTCATCAAGTCATACGACTATAAGGTATTTCTGAAGGATCTGAGACATATTCGGCTGCGTATCGAAAGGTCAGAAATATTTGAAATTACCAACAGATATCTTTGTCTTCCAATCGGTAATTCTCGAAGAATTTAAGGCGCACTCGTCTGCGTATTGAAAAGGCCGTTGAAGTCTCCGATTCGTTCTGATCCAAAATCGTTTTCAGAAAGTTTGAGGCGCACTTGCTTGCGTACCGGCGAACCCGAAAGGATTGGGCCAGTTTAATGAATAGACACATTAGACGAAAACTTCGCGGTGGACAGAAACTCAAATTTAAATCTTTCATTTTGAGTTAGAGAATTCAATAAAAGTCTTTATTGTGAAAGAAGATTTCGTAGACATCCTTCGTCAATCTCTAAAATTTACCCAAAACCATTAATCAATTTGCCTCATCCTAGGTCAGTATCGCGTAGACACGCTTGACTCCAAAAATATAAAAGCACGTATCTTAGAGTAGAATAAATTGGCAAAAACATTGTTTCTTGACAGATTATACTTATGGTGGTGCTGTGAGAGGACAGAGTTGTTGTATGTATGTATGTTATGTTTATAGCGGCATCGATTACTGAGACCATTAGACAAGAGAGTTGTTATCTTCTACACTATGAGTGTGC
This sequence comes from Ampulex compressa, assembly GCA_038496175.1. NCBI lineage: Eukaryota > Metazoa > Arthropoda > Insecta > Hymenoptera > Ampulicidae > Ampulex > Ampulex compressa. The sequence continues at coordinate 112,678 of JBCFXI010000656.1, forward strand.
TTTTTAAGAAAGGTTGCTAAACGACGTTTACTTCGGTCTATATAGCTGGCATTGCACTCACGGCATTTCATCTGATAAACCGTGTTGCATTTGTTTGTTTTTTCTTCTTCGTCCTTGCCTAGTCGGACGATATAATTTAGCAAATGAATTAGAATAATGGCGTTATGGTAATTATGATTTCTAAGGATTCTATCTAATTTGTCGAAGATGGTATTCAGAAAAAAGATTGGAATAAATTTAGTATTATCCTTTGGTTTTTTGAAGTAAAACTTATTTATGTGCGATAGAGCAAATTAGCCTCGATCTGACGAAAAGTGAAACGCTTCTCCTTTCCGACTTCAACCGACAATTGAAAAGAAAGAGAGGTTGTAAGAGATAAAGATAAGTGTTATGCTAGCGATCTCTTGCTCTTTCTTAAGGAGATGTAATGGAAAAGACAATTGTAGAGAGGAGTCGCGAGGCGTTGGCGAGAGAGCACAAGAAGATTGTAGAGGCACAGTTTATTAAAATATATAATGGTTCTCATTTATGTTCTGCTTTAGTAAAACCTCATACAAATTCAGTTCAGCTATCAGAAATCCATTATTTCTTTCTGAGAGTATTAACTAATGAAAATTGATGAATAAAAGAGATATTTCATTTAATTAAGAAAGATTTTTTTAATCAAATTTCATTTCCCAATCCTGAAAAAATAAAATCACCAACAACTACTAGAACCTAAGAAGTTTCATTTCTAACGTGCGTCTCGCGCATATTCTTGTTCTTTTTAATATTAGTGGGGTTCTTGAGCTCTTCAGCTGTTTTGTGATGATCGGATTAGCTGAAGTGTTGGGATCATTTTTATCATTAAGTATTTTTTTGACGTAAAACAGATTCTTGTTATGGAAACGGGTATCTCAAAGTAATGTTACTCTATCGATTAGACTATGATTAATGTCCTTTTGTGAAACATGGTGGCGAGAGCTAAAGTCAATATATCTACCAGAAAGTGTAGGTTTATCGTACCAATCGTAAGTTTAGGAGTTATCTTTATTACGGATGATTGACATTTCCAAAAAATTGATCACAGAATTATTTTCAGATTTAAATGTGAATTGTAGCAGAAGATAATAGAAATTAAAGAAATCTAATGTGGAAGAAATTCTGTTGATGGGAATGTAAGTTAAAATATCGTCAACGTATCTGAAATAAAATCTAGGATGGAGAGCAAATTTTTTAATTTATTTTTTTTTCTATCTACCGAATAAAAATGAAATGCTATTGTCTGTTAAGTTGATCGAAGTGTTTAAAAACTTTTCGTATTTTTGATATGTTACGTACACCGGTCTTACGTTTATTGAAAACTGAAATCGAGAAACAAACCAGAGAGAAATCTAACATCTGCATGTCAGTTGCCCAAATGTTAGGTCAGCGATAGTGAAAGGGAAAAACTCAAAAATGTTTAGAAACCCAAATAAATAGAAAATTATGGGAACCAAGCACCCAAAAATCTGGACCCATAAAATTGCATCTCATAGCAGAAGACGACGAGAGGCTCCTAGAGTGCTCAAAGGCATCTATTCATTGTCGACGCTTAGGACTCTAGAATCCTCAGATATATAAAAACCTAACGCACATGCCACAGACGTACGTGCAGGATCTCGTCATACGCTTGAAACTTTTACGCTAAGGAGGGGTAAAATTTGGACAACATATATATCGGTGCTTTTGGGCACAGCGAGAAACACTATTAGAGTTTTCATTAGGGTTAGACGCGACGGTAACGTCCGCGACCGTCTTGATCTCCCTGCGATTCGATCATTTCTGTAAATATTCTTAATCGAGTTTTTCTTCATCCAGTAGTAGACATCACGATATTTGTAAACTACCTGAGTCGCGCTCGACTGCGTATCGGAAAGGGTGCAAATATCTGGAATCAACCAGCATTTAATTTCTTTTATAATTGAAGAGTTCCGATTCATTCTGACCTAAAGTCACCTCCGGAAGGACTAAGACGCACTCGACTGCGTATCGGTGTAACAGAGAACCAAGGGTCAGTTTGATGAGAGTTAAATTCAAACGTAAACTTCATGGTGGATAGGAAGTCGAATTTAAGCCTTTCATCTTGAATTTCAGAAATGAATAAAAATCTTCATCGCGAAAGAAGGTTCCATTGATATCCTTCTTCAACCTCCAAAATTCGCCCAAAATCATTAGTCAATTTGCCTCATCCCAAAGGATGATGTCATGTAGACACGCTGGACCCGAAACCGAACATTTTATCAAGATAGAACTACTTTTAAATCGGTAAAAACAAACGTTCGTGACAGAAGACAGTGGAAAAAAAATGTATTACCTTTTAAAATTGAAAAAATGTGTATAAGACGAAATTGTATCAATGACGTTACGTATAACGTCTTCGTCACATTAATTAGATGAAAGGATTAAATTAGGTAGTTGCGCAACGGGGATAGTGGGACGATTATTAATTACTTGTTTTCAGAGTAATAATGCACATTTTCGCAGCTATAAAATGGTTCTTTTACTGATTCTAAAACAAATAATTGTTTCTCTGTGTATCACAGTCTCCAGCAACAATGTTGTCAGGCGGCATTATGTTACAAGAAGCAAGAAAGTATCGAAAAGCAGGTAACGTGAAAAGGGACAGGTAAAATATCTTCCTTTACATATTTGAATGAAGAAAAAAGTAAAACGAAGTAGTATATAAGGAATAAATTCTAATTCTATCTGATTTTAAATATATATAATAACACCATAAAGAAAGTAACAATATAATTCCTTTATTTAAAAATTTATTGAATAAATATGAAAAAAGAAATATTAAAAAATGGTATTATTTTTTCAGTGAACTATTAGCGGACTGATGATAATAATAATATATAAATATTATTATTATGAATATTAAATTATTTGCCACTGGTCCATATAAGATTTATTATATGTTATTAATTTCTCATGTGTTTCTCGGTACCTCTTTTTCAGTAAAAATGTTCCTGCATCTGAGGCCTTAAAAAGTATACATTTAGACTGTCCGTGCTGTACTTCTCCTGCGATAGGTACATATTTCATCGTATTTATAGGAAATGCGTTTCTCATTTCTTGGCCACAACTTAGAGAAAAATGCCTAATATTTGTGATAATTGTATTTAGAAAAATTCCGCGTAAAATTGTACGTTATTCACAATTGAAAAAACGCTCAGATAAAAAATATCTTGAACAGAAAAGTCTGCTTTTATTTCTGAGGATATTTCAGTCAATTTTCAAAAACCGAGAACATACAACTCATCTGACACATAATAAATCTCCAAAAAAACAATCATGAGGAATCATTGCGGATAACGGGAATTTGCTAATCTGGATCGTTTGTATTTCCAGGCCTTCTTCCTTACGCTATTGACGCCATAATTCTTTTTTATTTTTCAAAGTTTTTAATTTTGTGGCACGAGGCCCCCAAAATCAGCGAAACACTTTCTTTAGTCATACCAACAAATTCGTTTGTGCGAATTTGTAAAAAATAACTATCCTATTACACCTTGCAAATAACTGTTCTGATTCACTAAATCATCAATTTATTTGATATTGAGTTAAACCATAGACATGTTGCAATTTCAGTTTTTATTACTTTTCAAAGGAGTGTCGATCATTGAAATGGTCTAGGATTCGCAGGAGGCACTAGCAAACTCCAAGTTGATTTTGGGGGCCTCAGGCGGAGAAATTAAGAAGTTCCAGAGAAACGAGCCGGCGGCAACTGAATACTGCTGTAGGAAGCTTAGTGAGCGCCGGCACCAATTCCTCATCTTTCCATCATCTTAACGTATCTCGCTCGCTCGTATCGCGTCTCTTGCACTTTCAATATGTTTCACTCACTCTTGATGCGTCTTTCTCGTACTCAATGTACCTCACTCGCTCTTATCGCGCCTTTCTTGCTTTCAATATGTCTCATACGCACTCGATATGCTTCGTGTTCGTTGCAATGTTGTCTTCCGATGTTGCGAATGAAACATATGCCCAAGCAAGCCCTTTCGAACTTCCCTGTCATGATAGGGTTTGCCACGTTGATCCAGAGTGGAGAACGCTAAGCGGGCATTAGTGCATATATGAATATGTAATCGTACAAACATTTTAGGCTTATAGTAAAACAAATTATAACGAATAATTTTCGGTGAAATAATTTTTTTCTTACTAGGATTATGAAAAAGGAAAATACACATAAAAAGATATCTATAAAGGAACCACACTATAAAAAAATAGCAGAGTAATCGATAATTTTTATTTTGAGATTAATATAGGTCGGTTTTATGTTACACAAAATTGATTGTAGTAACGAAAAATACTCGAGCGGTAAATGGTTCAAATCGGCATGGGTTTAATGGTAGAAAAATAAAATATGTTTACATTAATGTTGTATATTTTTGTTAAATATCGTACATACCGTCCGTCGACACTAACGTACAGACCGAATCAATAATTTGTTCCGCGATCCCTGAAGGGGGGCAAGGAGAAGTTGGAACACGATGGTGGAGGTGCCAAGTGGCAGGGACCGGCTGGACCTGGTTTACCGACTGTACGCTCGTCATGCGCGCGATTTACAAACTGCGCTGAAATTTATAATCATGCCCGGTGTAATACGTATTGATATATATTGTTGCATTATTCATAGAAACCAGCGAATATTATATTACGAAACCTAATATAAGTTATTGGTAGTATAAGGAGATGGAAAATGAGGATATTAACTTTCAATGTTGAAAAAATGTCCTTCGAGAAGAAACTTTTGCATCTTAGTTGCTTCGTTGGAGCAATTGGCGAAGCAATTGATTTTAGGAACACATACGAAGGAATTAAGATGCAAAAGTTTTTTCTCGAAGGACATTTTTTCAATGTTTAAAGGTCTCTCTTTTTCCATCTCTTTATACTGCCAATAACTTATATTAGGTTTCGTACTATCATATTCACCAGTTTTTATGAACAATGCAACAATATATATCAATATCTGTTATACCGGGTATGATTATAAATTTTAACGCAGTTTGTAAGTCGCGCGCATGACGAGCGTAGAGTCCGTAAACCAGGTCCAGCCGGTCCCTGCCACTTGGCACCTCCACGATCGCATTCCAGCTTCTCCTTGTCCCCCTTCAGGGGCCGGGAACAAATTAATGGGTCCGTCCGTACAATCAGCAAGTGTAAAAGCGTCAGTGGTGCAATGTTACACTCTGAAAGCGATGAGTAGTGCTTGTTACACAGTGGATAAAGCACCACCATTGCGTGCCAAATTGTGCGAAGACAAAAACATCCCGGTAGAACTACGGTGGTGTAGTGGATAGAAGCTCGGACCACGCGGGAGACCCAGGTTCAAATCCAGCTCATCGCCTCTGACTTTTCCATGTAATTTGTATATTGTAGCTCTGGTGGTTCGGAACCCACCTTAACACTAGACTACCAGCCACTTTCTGGGCATATTTAGAACACCATATATATCTTTTAAAAAAAGGGGAGAGTGAAAGGAAATTTCAGTAAATCAAAATGATGATCTAAATATTGCATGAAAATCATGGAAAATCTAGAAAAATACATCATTATAAAGTACTACGATTTTTTAAAGAAACGACTGACCAGTTATTTTGACTGATTTGGTAGTCTAGTGTTAAACAGTAGGCCCTAGGCCAAAATGACCATAGCAGTCGGTGCCGCAAATGAATTAAAAAAAAAAATTATTTGGCAACATAAAAAATATGTCACACATATGCGTGAAGCAAAAGAATTGGGCCTGCTTGTACGTAAATCTAAATATCCGGTCAAGAAGTCATTTAAACCTGATAAAGATTATGGTCCAAATGCTGAACGGCCGGATATTAATGATTATACGTATCAACAGTTAAAACGTAACCATTATAATATAATGTTATATTTAATTATATATAATTATAACGTATTGGAGTGTAACACCCGCGGTTAATATAAGGACCCGCAATGGCATCTCGCACGTCAAAAGTTCCTTACTGCTTGCAATTTTGGAAAAACCTTTTGCAGAAAAGGAATATCTTTGTGCCAAAATCTTCTCTACTGTCTTCGACTAACAAATTCTGCTGTTGAGTGAAGTAAAGATAAAGAGATATTGGTACGAAGGAAATTACAGGAGACTTTGGAAATAGAAATTAATAAATGTGGTTTATTTATTGATTCAGAATTTTCATATCTTAGCGTGACTTCTGATGGCATTATTAAAGACAACACTATTGTCGAAATTAAGTGTCCTTTTGCGGCGCGACTCACGTCTACTAATAACGCAATTTTTAATAAAACCGCTTATGTAGATCGAATTTTCGATAAAAACAATAATACGCGTATGAATTAAAAACACATGTACTATTTTAAAATACAGGAACAACTCCATATAAAACAAAGAACGCATTGTATTTTTGTATTGTAAACGCCTTTTGGAATAAAGTACACGTTTATTGAACGTGACGATACATTTTCAAATTTGAAATGTTATCGCCGCTCAAATGATTTTACAAGGACTGTTTTGTTCTCGAAATAATTGATAGCAGAGTTGCACAAAACATGCTAATTTGGGAACTGTAGTATAATATCGAAGCACAAGAAGCGACTAAAAAGAGTAATTTAAATTAAAAAAAAGATATTATTGAACGATGAAACAAAACAGCTGTAGCTGACATGTTTATTTACACCATAAATAGCTGCTTATTACTGGAACATTCTTCTAACGATGATTTTGCCTTTCTCGTCACACATATTTTGTATCCTTTACATTTTACATTAATCTTTTTACATTTTATTAACACACAAAAAGAAAGCAAATGAAATCTCCCTTTGAACCGAGTTAGTGACTGTCGCAAAGTATTTCTATTATAGAGTGTGCAATGCATTGCCTTCATGTATGTTCATTAATAAGCAGCTCTAAGAAAATAACATAATACAAAGGAGCGATATGTGGAAATGTTGAAGATAATGAAAAATAATAACTATGTTTTTAAACTTAAACTTTGAATACCTCCAGTTATACGGTTGAGAGGACTTTGTAATACAGTTGCATATTTCAATCGCGATCCATGCAAATTTTAGTATTCTGAGAAAAATATTATATATGATAACAATCCCGCATAGTTTTCCTAATTGGAGATTTGCATTAATTCGTTCATAATCAATCATATTATTTGTTTATATCTTTATCTTATAGGTTTTTCTACTTTCTCATCCTAGTAAAAAATTAAATAATGAACAACAGGAATATTGCTTTCTGTGAAAGTAAAACATGTATTATTTAAATTGACATAATTTCATAATAAATGTGAAACAATATTAATAGAACTATGCGAACAGCATGGTACATAACATTTTTAGAGGCATTCAGACAAATATACAGCTGTCCCTATCGAGAGAGCGAGAAATGGCCTCTGGAATGAGTCTGGCGTGTTAAGAAAAAATAAAAGATTTATATTCTAGGATTCAGTATCTTATCAGTCATTATTTCTTTTTTATAATGCTAACACGATAAAAAACTTATACAATGAAACACACATTTTCCTTGTATTTAGAATTCCGCTTCAGTGTCTCTTGGAGAGCTCATGTTTCTGGTTTTACAAAAAGTACAAAAGTTTTGATGAAGTATTATCATTACAAAGTTATATCTGGACAGTGGGCAAAGACGAGTATGATGTTCATTGAAAAACATCAGCAGGAATGCCACGGGACTCGGAACCAAGCAAAAGTCAGAAAGCGACGATAAGAAATATTGCAATCTTGCTCCACAAGAATGTACTTCTGTCTTCATATTAAATGTATTTTTCAAATTCAGAAGTCTACAAAGCATTTATCGTTATTGTAAACATCATGGAAGATGAACAATAAAAAAAAAAAATTTATGTGTTTCTTTTTGAATATTATTTCTATCGGCCATTTTCCAGACAGATTTAAGTGTACTAAATATATCCTTAAACAAAAAGAAGACGAAGGAAAATCATGAAAAATCTCAGAAGTGACTGTGCCTCAAAGTTTTACAATTTTTGAAAGAAATCACTGACCAGTCATTTGACCGATCGTGGTAGGAATAGTGTTAATAAAAGTTGGATATTATTATGAGTTCTCTTTATACATACCTTTTTATGCTTTGGTATTTATTTTTCCATAATTACCACAAAAGAAAATCATTTCAATTTAATTGTATTGATATTATTCTTTTTAATATAGGGGCGATACTTATTAAGAATTTATATACATTTATACATGTTGTAATGCCTGCGCTTATCGTTCAACGCCTTGGATCCTTGCGGAAAATTTATAGAGGTAAGAAAGGTCGACAGAGCTTGGGCTTCGGTTTCATCGGCAAAGTTGCAAATTAGAGCGAGACTTATTGAGTGTGAATGAGACACGTTGAGAGCGAGAAAGGCGCGATACGAGCGAGTGAGATACACTGAATACGAGAAAGACGCATCGAGAACGAGTGAGATACATTGAAAGCGACAGAGGCGCTGTAAGAGCGAGCGGGATACATTGAAATAATGGAAAGCTGCTAGGGCACGAGCTGTGACATAAGTTCTCCGTAACTTCTTAATTTCTCCACATGAGGCTACAAAGTCAACTCGGAGTTTGTTCTTCACTCCTGCGGACCTTTAACTATTTTAATGATCGACACTCCTTTGAAAAGTAGTGGAAACTGAAGTTAAAACATTTGTACGGTTCAATTCCATATAAAATAAATTAATGATTTGGTCAGTCAGAACAGTTACTCGCAAGGTGTGATGGGACAGATATTTTCTAAATATGTATAATATAACGATTTATGTATGGGATCAACGTATCGACTCAGGTGTGAATCTTTATTAAGGTAATTTACTTTTCTAAAATTATAGAAAATATGTGAAAATAGAAACAGTAAAACTTTAAATTATAAAACTCATCTTCTTATTAAAAAGATTATTGTGCTATTAAAATACTATTGATTAATGGTCAAAATTTGCTGTTAAATGATTGGATTATATAAATTTGAGTTATTTAAATTTTTTCAGTAATTTGTCATATATTGGGTAGAAGTTTTCGGCTTCTATGAGTAAATTATTTTTTTATTGGTTTCATAAACCTACATTTTGTGGCAGAAATATTGATTTTTTCTTACACAATTAAGTTTTACAAAAAATAGGCATGATCACTTGTTTAAGTGACAGATATTCACAAGCAAGTAGCTTCACGTTATAAATAAACTTAATATAGTTCATATATTCACTATTCTTTCTCTTATACAAGAATTTGGTATAGCAAAACATTCAAATTTGTATATAATGGGTATATAAAAGTACGTGATACGAAGTGGCAGAAAATATCAGGTTTCTCATATACCTTCTATGGTTATCTATGGCAATATATATTTGTAATAAATATTTATTAAAAAATATTTAGCAATCCCTTATGTTTGGTAACTAAATAAGTCATAGGTACATTTAAAGTTTATTACAAAATATGAAATATATTTAAATAGTATAGTACAAGTATTTTTACAATTGCAATTGTAGAACATATAATTTTCCATATATATATTTTATGATATATTTGAAATCAAAAATCTTTATTTTCATATACAGATGATCTTATCTTGTTTTTTTATTTAAATAAATTTTAGTAGTAAATCAAAATTTTTTACATCAATAAGTTTAATTTACTGTGGTCTTAGAGAGCAGCAGTGTTGCTTGCTAAGACCACAGCAAACTAAACTTATACATGTCAACAAGCAAGATGAATAGAAGTACCATTCGTAGTTTTTTACATCAAACATAATGCAAATTGGAATTTTCTTTAAAAAGAAATTAGTTATAGGAATTTCTCGTGTAAACAAAGATTTTTAATTGTTGCATTGTTGTTGCAGAAATATGAATGTCATATTCATTTACAGCTATTTTTGTACACATACATCTGGTATGTAGTGTGGTCTGGATGTGTGTGTGTATTTGCTCTTAGATGACAAGTACTCAAAGGAGGTTGGCAGAGATTGATATCTCATACTCAAAGGCATTTGATTGCACATGTCAAATATGATGTGTAACTATCGCTACAAAAGTTATTGTACTCCTTAATATTTCCTCCGATTAAATAATCTCTGCCTTTCGACTGCTTAAACTTTTCTTTATCAATGCCCAATCCTCAAGAATGTCAGCATCGTTCAGCATGTAAACAATGTAGGGACCAGCAACCGAGACAGCACGTCTTCTGTCTGTATGATTCCTACGTCTTCTGCCAGTGGAATTCAACCATAGATCCGCGTGAATGTCTACGTTATTTCTATCTTCTTCTAGCCTACGGATCTTTTCCTGCAGGTCATTATGAATGCAGTCCCAGATTAGTTCCTTTTCACTTTCAAAATTCTGCAACGCTGCCTGCTCCTCCGCAAGGAATTTATTTTGTATATTTTGTAGCCTATACTGCTTTAGTATGCCAGCAACTTCCGTTTTTGTCTTCATATTCTCCTTTAGTCTTTCTAATGGTATCAAGTATTCCTCTGATTTACCAACGCGCACTTCTCCCAGTTTCGTATCAACTTGCGTAATTCTTTCACGGTAAAGTCTGAAACAAATGTGAAGTTCAATATAGATATAGTTAATTATATGTTTTAATATGAATAGCCATACTCACTGTTCTTTTAGCAATGTAAACTGTCTCTCTAAGTCCACTAGATTTTCCATGCATTCGTTTCTCCTTCTCTCGCACTCATCCTCATCCATTTCTGAAGAATCATCACTGTCACTGTGCTCTGCGCTACTGTCGCACGATGCAGAGCTTTGGTTGCTTTCATTACTGTCGTGCGACATTTCCTCCCCTTCCGCTTCAGATTCATCTTTGACACTGGGCATTAGCCTGAAGAAAAAATGTGATAAAATCGTAACACAGTCAACCTATACATTGCTATTATACGGGAATTCCTAATGTTTTGTAAGGCAGTTATGGAACCTCTAAATCGAATGTATACATAGCCTATAAACTATGATTATGATCTATAGTTATTCAATAAATGAGTAATTGGTATCTTCTACGTAGATTTACGGTTTATTGTTTAATAGGAAAATAAGGAAAACGAAGGGTATTTTTCTGGTATATTGCAAATTTCCAAAATCATTTTTTAACTCGTGACCGAAGTGAGCAGTATTATTAGTAATTACACCTCTCTCAGAAGAATCGTAAAACGTGCATTTACCCTGCGATATTTCAAAATTTCTCTCAATAAAATTACGAGCTTTGTTCGCCGATCAAGAACGACGCTTGTCACTGCTACGTAATAGCAACCATGAGTGACCACGTGATAATATGTTGTGCGTGAGTGAGATGAGCGCCTCCCTATCTAGTGTATTTTCGATAAGTCACTAGAAGAGCTGAAACATTCTTACCGCTTACTTCACCTTTTTATTTTCCTTTCGGTGGCTCATTACCGAACAAACTCTAGAAATATAAATAATCAATACTATGAAGTATGAACTTCATAATTGAGGGTTTATATAAATAATTGTTTTATCAATGTCGCGAGATTCTGTATTTCTTTGCTTAATTTTTGTGGAAGTTGTAACCAAAGATATTTTGCGACATATTTTTAGCTTTAATATGTTTATTGAAATTCTGCCCCGCTAAACTAAGTACATCTCATATTAGATTTCTTAACTTTTGTATATATCTATAGTATGATAGAACATTTAATGCTTTTATTACTCTTATCATCATTTGTGAATGTGATGAACTCTGTAAGTATACTTCATCAATCTTGCTGTAAATTTATCGTAAAAAAGACGCACGGTATTGAATTTATACAAATTATTGTGAAGATGCAAGATACAAGATTGCAAGATGGTCATTTTAGTTTATCGGATTAATGTGGCTGTTCCAGGCAGCGATTTTTCCACGGTGACTAATTCACTTTGTGAATGCTCTTACCTTATTAGGGCTGCGCGCACTTGACCCAGAATGCCAATTGATGTCGAATCCTATTATTAATCAGTCTTGGGGTATTAAATTAATATTAATAACCCGAAGAAAGAGAATAAATGGCGAATTATCCGGAAAGAGGAAAAGGTGCTGTGGGGTCTAGTCATCGGCAAACTCGCCGATAAATCTTTGTACTGATATACACACACACATACAAATATGTGATATATATATA